>CATIWO010483181.1:0-12864 GCA_949673435.1 Macaranga tanarius
CCTGCAGATATCATAACTCGCATGAGATTAATCAATATAAAGTGCGTCAATAAGAAATAACAAGCCCACGTGGAAATAATAATTTTTTTAAATAATTTTTTTTATTTCAACGATATTCTCTTTCCTTTTTATTATTTACCATCTTCTACTTCTTGTTATTATTTATCTTCTTCTTCATCTTATCCTTCCTTCTTCATGCCTTTTTTTTTAACAAAAACTTCCTTTTTGATTTTTTTTGTACAAAAGCTTCCTTCTTGCTTTTTTTTTTTTATCAGAGCTCTCAAATCAAGAAATGGCATTACAAGCAGAAAATGATAGAATTAATATTTCATTTAACAATCAAATAACCATTTGTTATTGTGATTATAATGAAGCAGCTATTCTAAAAATGTCCCAAACAAATGCAAATCTTCGAAGACGTTTCTTTGGCTGCCCTCATTTTGGTGTAAGTTTCCCAATCATTAACTTCATTTAAAAAATTAAGGTTTAGTTAAGAATAAATAAACACATGCAATTAACAGGTTCCAGGTCAGCATCCTTGTGGGTATTTCTAGTCGTATAATTTTCCATTAACTGATCACTTGAAGCGTTCTTTATTACTGTTCATAAAAAGAGCCAAAGAAACTGAACTGGAAAAAGATATGGCAATAGCAAAAGCTAATAAATTATTGGTGTTGGTTGTCATTTTAGCATTGATTTTGTTTGTTTTGATCGTAGCTAGACTGTAATAAGGTGATTCAGTTACAAAATAATGTATTTGAGTGAAGTAATTAAGAAATATTATGTTGTTTGTGTAATGCTCTGTTCTTGTTATATTTATATAATGCATTGGTCTCTGTAATGCAATATTATGAAAGGATAACTTAACTTGATATTGTGTTCTTGTTTCCAATGTTCTTTATAGTCTTTGTGTTGTGTCGGTATTTTAATAAAACTTAATATGAAGCTGATATGAAAATAATGAAGAATATAAGCAGAATATAAGCTAATTATTCAATCCATAATAGATTATAGAATTAATAGAAGCTCATCATGTGAGTCATTATAAAAACCTGCTAAAGTTATATCTATAGAGGCTCATTAGTTGAGCCTTTATCTAATGGAACATAACAACCCAAAATAATATTGAGGTTTTACATAGCAAAATAAAAGCTCATTAGTTGAGTCTTCATAACAACCTAATGAAATAGTAAGGTTATATCCTTCAAACAACAGTTTTGCCTTTATCAATCATGTCTCCAATTGGTGCTACTGACGAAGTGGGTTAGCTAAGGTTATGTCCTTTAAGTGGTGTTAAAGTTGTTATGCCTATAAAAGATCTCTGGCTTTGACATAATGTATTTCCTACAGACTTTGCCTGTGTTGAAATTCTTCTTTTCATTTTAATGTTGGCTCTCTCCATCTGTAGTCGTCTTAAAGTCATTGCAGCCTTCCCCTTGAATTTTAGTCCATGAGGTTGAAATCCAATATCATCAGTTAACTCTCCTACTTTTTTGATATTCCTATAATGAATGACTCTGCCAGTTGAATGGTGAACCTAGTTGTGAAGTTGGTGTAGACACTATATCTAGTATAATTCACCTTTCTCTTGGCAGCAGCTTTATAAGTTAATGTCATTCTCTTCCTTGTAGTGTTCACATTGACAGTATTAGGTGCATCAACTGAATTTTGCCTAATCTGTGAGGTACCAGTGACCTCAGATATGGTGGTACCTCCCATGGCCTTTTCTTATCTTCTACCTCTCTGAGGATTTAAATTTCCTTGTGATGCCTAAAATTAAACAAGAAATTGAAACACCATTTAAAGACTAAGAATAATAAAACCCAACATATAGCTGCATTTAAAATGCCACCAAAAACTAATTTGATTCCACATAATTATCCACAATGCACAATATCCACAGTGCTATTTTTAAATTAGTACAAAATATTCTTTATACCTCATTTTAATTTGATTTAACAGTGAGACTAACACTTCCAATTACTCTTGAAATATTAATACTGCCACCATTTGTATTCCTCTGGAAAAAAAATCACCATTTAAATGAATGTTTTATGTTTTCATCTATGAAAATTAGTATATATGTTTACCTGCACTTAATTGCTTTGACACCTTTTTTTATTGTGACCCTGTTACTTACAAATACTGCAATCATCTTTGTTCTCCTTCGAGGAAATTTACTAAGTTTCTTTGACTCATCTTTTAGTTTTCTTATATTCCTTTTTAGTCTCCTGGCATTGCTTTAACCTCTGCTGGCTCAATTACTAGATGATCATTTTCCTTCCACAATCTTGTAAGTGGCACACATTGTAGGTAATACGAGTATATTTTTATATAAATATCCTTATGATACCATTTTCATATAAAATCTGCAAGCTCCATATTCCTATAATGCATTGCACTAATTGTATGTGCACATGGTTTGCCCTTCAGTTGCCAAGACCTATATATGCATTCTTCCTTCTTCAGATCAACTGTGTGACCATATGGCCCATCTTGTACCTCGTAACTAGAATCTCTATTCTATAATATGTCATACTTCATTGAAGCTTCCACGTATTTTTCAAACCTTTCCATAGCAGTTGGAGAAATGTCATATATCCATATTTTAGTAAAATCATTCATAACCTGAATCCTTTGCATTATCTTTGCTCTGATATCCTCACACATAGTCATAATTAACTTATGTCTTGCTACCAAGATCTATACATTAAAAGTTTCACACATGTTGTTCTCAATAACATCTATTTTAGTTTCATAGCCTTAATAATATCTCACCTTTCTTTCTCTATTATAACAAAGCAAGTCCTCTACAATTTCGTTACCTAATTTGCTTAATTCTTGCAAATTATCTTTCAATTCTATTTTAAAGCTACTTCTAGTACACATCCAAAACCTTTTTCTTCTTTCTTTCCCTCTCCATTTTTTGCCTAATTAGACTAAATATGCCTACCACATATTCTGTGTTCGACATTAGGTAATTCTGTCTGAATTGCAGGGACCAATCCCTAACACAAAAAAACATACAGTAATTAATAATATTAAAAACAATTTAAAGACTAATAAAAAATTAAATTGTAATATGTCAAAATTACTCAGCTTTTGCATATCTGTCATAAGTACAAATCCTTCCCCATTTCCCATTTTAAGATCATCTCGCAAAATTCTCAAAAACCAGCTCCATGTATCCTTGCATTCCACCTAAACCACTGCCTAAGCCATAGGATACATTTGTCCATTTCCATCTTTTACAACAATAGTCAATATCTGGCCTCTACAAACACCCTTTAAAAAGCATCCATCCAACCTAAGGACTTTTCTGCAACCTTCTTTGAAGCCTAGTTTAAGTGCATACAGACAAATATAAAATCTATCAAATAATATATTCCCAAGCCTGCTTGTTGTGTCTGTCCTTACAAAGCATGTGCTGCCTGGATTTAATTCATTTATTTCATCTGCATACCACTGTAACTTACTATATTCATTTACATAATTACCCATGAATTGTGACATTACCTTTAATTTTTCCATTCTACATAAAGTACTACTAACTTTGACCTTCAACTGCTTCTTACACAAGTCCTCCAGCTGCCATAACTTTATAGAAGGCTGAGAAAGTATTCTTTCTTTAAAATAACTAGCAATAAACTTAGAAGTGTATAACTTGTTCTTATTTATTCTGTTGCACTTGTGCACTGGATTATAGGTCTTTACAGTGAAGTCTTTTGTGTTGCCATCTAGACTTCTAAGTATATGTCAGTTATAATTTTATTTTTCGCAGGTTACCCTCACTCTGTGAGGTTTATTTGGTCTCAATCTTAATGCCACTTCTCTGACGACAATATACTTAGCCACAGCACCCCTAAATTATACTGCATTCTCAAAAACCATTCCAATTTACCATAAAGGAATTTGACAATTTGGATCATATTGTACTTTATGTTTCTATGTTCATTTAGGCAACTTATCTTCACTTAATTCTCCACCATTACTATGATCACTTCCTGAATCATCATTGTTAAAATATTTTTCATCATCTACTACTTTTCCTACAAACTTATTCCCTGCCTCCCTTATATCATCATAACCAACATCTATGCTAGCTTCCCCAAGTTCAATATGGTCTTCAGCTGCTGCATCTGCCCTTTTAGGCCTTCTCCTTATATATTTTCTAAGTTCTTTCCTTGCAATTAGGACTTCTTCATTCACATTACTGCCTTCATCTTCAGCATTTAGAATATCTTATTCAGGGGGTGCTTCACCATCTGTGTTGTTGTCTTCTTCACAACTAGCATCTTTATATTTTTAATCTGCCCCATCAAATTCTCCTTACTAGGCCTCAATCCGCCTGAAAACCCCTTTCTTAACATCTGCCCTTTTATCTCTATTCATATTAGCACTAGTTTCAACCATTGTAGCCCTAGATTCTTTTCTAACAACTGCATTTTCACGCCTTCTTTTTTGTAAACTCTTATTTTCACCACCCATATTTTTTATACCTACTTTTTCACCAGTCACAGTCTTCATACCCTTCACACCCTCTACACCCTCCACATACACTTGCACCATGCCATTGCCCTCTCTGACTTATTATAACAAGTCCATCAACTACATGTCATTGACCATCTATTGAAGTCCATTAGTCAATGAGAGTCTATCAACCTTGTAATGTAATTTGCACTCATTATACCCCATTTTCTCCACTTTATCAACCAAGTCCAAATAGCCTATTTTGTCCGCATCTATTCCATGTTTGGCCGTTATTTTTCCACCCACATAAACTACCTTACCTCCTGATGAGGCAAAATATCCACCATAATGAAAATAAATAGAAAAATTCTCCATTTTGTAAAAAAAAAAAAAAACAAGAGTAGTTCCATTACTAAATTGCTTCAATTATTAAACTCAGTATTACCCACCCTTAAAAAATTCTTTTATATTTATTAGAATAATCAATCAATAAAATACCCAAACCTAACTTTGACATATGAGAATAACAAAGTTGCTATGCATGTTAGAAAAAATCCTAACTTTACCCTATATTAACAAAAACACCAAATTAAAAAGCAACATATTTGAAATTAAATTGAGGTTAAAAGTTTACCTTGATTTATTTATAAGGCTATTGCTATCTTCCTTCTAGTTTCTCTAATACTATTGCTTTCTTCCTTCTTCTGCTTTAGTGGTTGCTTGAATATGCTTTAAGGTTTAAATGACACTTGAAAACAAAATTAGTGTCACATTCTAAAGGATTTTCGATTTACTGCTATTGTATAGAAATCTATCCGCAAATATTGAGATTGAATGGTTTTCAAACTCTTTCCTCAAATTGATTTGGGAATTAAGGCAATGATTTTTGATGCAAATGAAAGGAAGGGATTTGGTTTTAGTAGTTTTTCTAATCGTTAGTAAAAATTTTAAAAAATTCATATTTTCTTTTTGGCCCTTATTTTTCACGTGTAGTCTATGTGTCATCTAAGTCAGCGAGCTTAAGATACACGCGCTATAGTTATTCGCCACATCTGGGGGGAGGTGTTTAAAAATTTTGTTATAAGTAAGTTCATGTGTTTATTTGACAAATTTGAAAGTTCAGGGGGAAAAGTGATAAATCATGGCAAGTTCAGATGTCTACAGATGTACTAAGCCAAGAATAAAGTATTAAATTACTAAATATGTAAGTTGAATTTTTTTTTTCCGTAAGATGTCCTTGATATTCGCTAGCCATAAGGACTCCGACTAATCCAAAATTAAGCCGGATGAATCCACAACATGAGTAAAACTCTCCCAATATCTATTTTATCCATATATAAAACTCGAATTCAAGACCTTAGTTGAGAAAATTCGAACGTCTTATCATTTGGATCAACATATGTTGGTTGTAAGTTAAAATATTAAAATAATAAAAAAAATGCCAAGTAAAAAGGAATTGTTAATATATTGTGCCAACTTCTTCTTTCATCTCTTTCTCTAAAAAATATTCATTCACTTTTGTTACACTAATATATTATTAAAAATAATAGAAATTTTAAATTATGCTTTGCAAAAAAAAAAAAAAAAAAAAAAGGCGGTTGTAGTCCTATATAATGAATCTATTACTTAAAATTCTTAATCAAACTTTAGTTTGTATAATTACATGCGTTTTATTTTTAAGGATATTTAGAAATTTTAATTTTAACTAAATTTAGTCTAAATTTTTAAATTTGAGGATATTTTCAGAACTATGTGTAATTAATGACATTTTAACATTTGATATTTCAAGTATATTCTTTTTTTTAATTGAAGCCGAAAAATGGTTAACGAAACAAAAATTGAAAAAAAAAGTTAATTTACTTTTAAAAAATGATTATGGTGAGATCTATGGAGGATAAAAGAAATCATTTTTTTAGAGAGAGAGAATCATCCTTTTTTTATTAAAAAAAAAAAAGCACCACAGTCGCATTAACGTTATGCGTGTTGCCAAAGAATAGTGGTGGCAAAATTAGTCATTACCCATTTACCCGCCCACATTGAATGAGTATGGATAATAAATGAGTCAGTATAAAATATAAATGGGTAATAAATGAGTTATAAAAATTTAACCCTTATTTAAATGGGTTAGACAAATTTGGGTATGGACACCCAAATGTAACCCTTTTATTTATTTATAGAAAATTACCATATATGTTCTATTTTTTATTTTATAAATAAAAATACTTTATTTTTTTTATTAATTATAGTTATGCCACTTATCCTTTTCATGTGTCTTTTTTATTTTTCTTTATTTTTATTTTCTCATTTTTTTTATCCCCTCTTATTTGTTTTCCTCTTCTCTCATTTTTTTATTTTTATTTTAACCTTATTTTCCCACCTCCTTTTCTTTTTTTTATATTTTTATATTTTCTCCTTTTTTTTTCTCTTCTTCTCTTTCTTTTTTCTTTCCCTCTTTATTTTATTTTTATTTTTTTCTTCTCCCCTCTTTTATTTCCTTTTTTATTTTTTATTTATTCTTATTTTTCTATTCTTTTTTTAAAAAAAATTATATTTATTTTTTTACTCTCCTTTTTTTTTCTTTCCTTTTATTTTTATTTTTATTTTTTTCTCATTTTTCCCTACCTAATTTCATTTTTTTCTCTCTTTTTTTTAAATTTTTTGTTTTCATTTCTTTTTTCTCTCTTTTTTAATATTTATTTTTTCTCCTCCCCTCCTATTTATTTTTTTATTTTTATTTTTACTTTCTTCTTATTTTTTCTCATCCTCTCCTAGTTTTTTCTATTCCTTTTTTTTATAAAAATTTCATATGGGTACCCATATAAATAATAAATGGGTCATAAATGGGTAAATGGGTAATTAAGGGTCAAACCCATTTATACCCAACCCATACCCACCCAACCCACCTATTTTGCCACCACTACTCACGACTTATGGGAACTAAATGTGATTAATTTAGATTTTCACATTTAGCATGGAAAGGTGTTTCCATAATATTAAGTGTTAATATTATTTTTCATTACCATTTAGACTTGAACCTAGTAATATACACAAGAGTTGCACAGATGAAGATTAATATTAATTTAATTATTAATTAAAGAGTTTAATTAATTAATTAAATTAATTGAATTGATTTGCGCGTATGCGGGGATCTAGCATATCCTGAAATCTAAATTCAAAGATTGGAACTTAATTGCAATTAAATAAATATTAATTTGGACTTGATTTAATATGTGATATTAAGTTCAAGGACTAGATTAATATTTACCTCCTAATGTATTCACATATGGGCCATAAGATGGACCATATATATTGATAAAGATGGATTAGACATGGACTTAGCATTGGCTTTATTTAAAGAGTTTAAATTAGCCCATAAGTTATCTTTTGGTATGAAGTGGGCCTTTTCTAAGTGTAGAGAAGCCCATATGTCCATAACTTTAGCCCATATCCATTAAATGTTAATGATATCAAGACTAAAGTTATCCATGTAACCAAACACAACCCACTCACTTGAAAAGCAAAAGCCATGCATATAGATTGAGTATGAGATACTTAATCTATCAAATGCATGTAGCTTGAATGTAAGACACTCAAGCTATGGTAATGTATGTAGCTTGAGTATGAGTCACTCAAGCTACGGCAATGCATGTGGCTGGAGTGTGAGACACTCAAGCTATTATCAAATTAGTTTTTATTTAAGTTAGTGGAGAGTGTAGAGACAACACATTAATACTTATGCACATTTGAGAACAAATTTGATATCCTTACAAAAAAGAGAAGAGGGTTGAGAGTGTCTTCTTCCTTCTTCTTCTTGAAGTGTAGAGAATTCAAATATACATAAGAGTTGTGTGCTTTCAAGTTAAGGCCATTGGTGTATAAGAGTTGTACGAGACTATATCCATCATCTATTGGAGGTTGCATCCTTGTTCTATACATTCAAGTTTGGAGTGGCTCTAACAAGCTCTTCGGTCAAAGAAGAGAGGCTTGTGGGTAGAGCTTCACCAACCTTAAAGATCTTCCTTGTGCAACTTGTGTGTTTCAAGCTGGAGGCTTCACACTTGGGGAGCTTGGAGCTTATATATCAACACCAACTAAAGCTTGTCATACCAACTAGGGAGTTTGTAAGTATTACCAAACCCTTGGTTGCTAGGTCTTGTATTGTGAATGCATGACTTGGTTGTTTGTTATTAAAATATTATCCTTGATGCATGTTTAGCTATGTATTTTCTATGTGATATGATCTTTGGGCTAGATGAGGTTCATATGTGATGCAAGAGTTGAATGTAATTAAAATTTTTAAATTTTGCATGTTTTGGTTGTTGCATGAACCTCATCCTTCATTTTCTTCCAAATTTAAATTTCTTACACAAATTCACTTACCTATTACTTGAAAATTAAAATCTCATATTAATTTTTCCATTTTCTTTAATATATCAAAATATCCAGTCAATAAACATTTAACTTTCAATTAGCAAACTCACTAAAAGCACTAAACTTCTCCTTTTTCTTCATTACCGATCTTAAGTACCATCATCTTCACATTCTCTACAAAATTCACTTTACCCAAAGCTTTTTATAAGTAAAATTCAAAAGACCCAAGTTAATTTCTCTAAGTTTTTAAAGATATTAAAAATCTAAGATAAGAAAAAATTTTAATTTTTTTAAACGGAAATCTCCTCATCTCCTTCTTCTTTTTTCTCCACCATCACTACCATCATCTTCTTATAATTGCTATCGTTGCTTACCTTTTCAATATTAGAGCACTAACCGATGTCATCTTTCTACTCAAGACTGCTATTGCCTCAGCTTGCGTTCATACCGAAGTCGTGCCTTTCATTGCTACTACTGTTGCTTGTTGCTTGTGAGGCTGAAGAAGCTAATCTCTATTAAGCTGAAGTCATTGTCAAGCCTGCTTGTCATTCTCACTTTGCACTTGCTCTTATTGTTGCCGCTATTAATGTTTGTGTAGCTTTCTTGGCTACTACTTACGTTGCTTTATCATTGGAAGCTACATCCATAAACTGACATCAAATCTCAACCCCTCAAGCCAACCCTAGTAATTTTGAAACAATTCCTTAAGTAGGATTATCAATTCCCCAAGCAAAATTCCAAAAGGTAAATTCAATCATCTGCTTTTTTTTATATTTGTGGATTTTGGTAGAATTTTATGAATTTGATTGGATGGTGTTGATGCTTTAAGTTTGTGCTTGATTCTTGAAGCATCAATTGGTGATTTGGTGTTTTTGTGGCTTTTTGAATGATTTTTATTACCTTGGGTAGTTTTATTAATGATGATGATGTTATGTGGTATCAAAACTTGCTATTTTCACTTGTTGTCTTGATGCTTAAAACAAACATTGATTTCTTATACTGTATTCCTATGAATTTGAATAGAAATTTGGTGCTATTAGTGATGATGTATTGTGTAATGGCAATTTGTTTTTGACATTTATTGTTCTTAGGGAATGGCAAAACTAATTCCAAATTACTTGAGGAAATACAAAATTAATGCAATTTTACTTAAGGCATTTTGAATTTTTGCAGAAATCGTTTGGTGATTTACATGCTAGACAAATTGTGCAAATCTTTTTAATGACTATTTGTTGAAATTTGGCTAAAGCAATCTATTTCTCCAAGGTAAATTGTTTTATTCATATTATACCTTAAGAGTCTAAGTCTATTTTTAGACTTAATTTTCATTCAAATGACTAAAGCTTATTGCTTTAATGCTTTAAGTCTTTGTTTATGCTTTGCAAATTAAAATCCCCAAGCAAAATATAAAGTTGAAATTTATGTTAGCAAGAAAGTACCGAAATAATTTGTTTGCATAATTTGCTTGATTTATGTTAGCAAGAAAGTACCGAAATAATTTGTTTGCATAATTAGCTTGAAAATGTCATATTTTCTTTAATTTGTAATAACTTTACATTTTAAAGAATTTCAGCTCATTAAATTAAAATAATATAAATGTCTTAAAGAATGCTTATAGTCAATTTTTTACACTCTTTAAAACCATTTTCATGAAAAATTAGAATCGGCTAATGCTTTAAAATGTAAATCCCCAAGCAAAATTTTGAATTAGCATAACTTAAAGTTGACTTTACCATTTTTCCTTAACAATTCCATTGGGGAATCTAATAAATTTGCCTAAATTTTTATCACAAAAATAATGATAATCAATATTTTATGTTTCACTAACTACTTGGCATAAATGCCATGTTTAATGACTAATTTTCACTATAACTTTACAAAATCCTTAAGGCAAGCAACATGTTACTAGTTTTAACTACATTAATTATTTTAGTATGCCTTTTCTGCTTGCTACCTCTTTGATTTCCCAGGAAAACTTTGCAAATTTTGTATTTTTGTATCATTGAGCCAAAACTAGTTAATAGAATGCTTTTCTTGAGGAATCCCTTGATGCCTCATTTGGGATATTACCATTTTATACTCTCTTTATCACCTCATACATTCTTTCTTTGATTTTCTCAAGGTTTTAAGCCAAAAATAATATATTTGCTTATTTTGGTTGAATTAACCTGAAATCCCCATGACTATTTTCAAATAAAAATTACATTTTTAGTAAGAACTATATCTTTTAAATTTCATAGAATTCATTTTAGCATTTTTAAGTTCGTTGATGCTTAAAATGATAAATGACATTAGAGAATGCATAAAGCACCATTTTCTGTATATTGGGTCTTTAAAATAATTTTTCTTTACTTTTCTCTTGGGGATTTGTCATGTATTCACTTGACATTCCTTCTTCAATTATTTTATTTAAATTTCTTCAACAGGAATTTTTTAGCAAATGGAGTACCTAGATCATCACCAACTTTATACCACTAATCACACCATACATGCACTACAATTATATATTATCATGAAACCAAATGGTCTATTTTCAGCCATATCACTATTCCCAGCACTTATTCACACACCAAAAAAACACACCAAAGAAAATAGCAAACAAACATTAACACACCAAAATCTAAAAAATTCAAACTTTATTTATTTAGGTAGTGGCTATCGACCAAAGAGTACTTACATTTCATTATCATGGGAGTTCTAGCCCAAGGTGCAATTTTTATATGAATATAAGAGTTTAGCTGCAATGTAGGTTTTACTATTTAGATTCCCTGATAACCTGATAACATAACATCAGTTTCTTTGCCAAAGTAATGGCTCCATTATTGTCAGTACTGCCGACTCAATAGAAGGAACGACTCCTAGTTCGGTGACTAACTTTTGAATCTAAACAGTTTCTTTAGCAGCATCTGATGCAGCTACGTACTTGGCCTCTGTAGTGGAATTAAAAGTGATACTTTACTTGGAACTCTTCCAGCTCACTGCACCTCCATTACAAGTGAAGACAAACCCAGAGATAGACTTTTTATCATCCACATCCAACTGGAAGTTAGAATCTGTGAAGCCTGTAAGCTATAAGTCACCTCCTTCATAAGTCAAGACTAAATCCTTAGTCCTTCTCAAGTACTTAAGTATACCCTTAACCGCCACCCAATTCTCCAAGCCTGGGTTGGATTGAAACCTATTAGTCATACTAACAGCATAGGCAATATCTACCCTATTATACAATATAGCATACATTAGGCTTCCTATAGCCGAAGCATAAGGAACTTTGGCCATCTCTGCCATTTTCTCAGATGTTTTGGGAGACATCATCTTGGAAAGGTGGATACCATACCTAAATGGTAACAATCCTCTATTGGAATCAAGCATGTTGAACCTCTTCAACATCTTTTCCAAGTAAAGACTTTGAGATAAACCTATCATTCTCTTTGATCTATCTCTATAGACTCGAATCCCGAGAATATAGGTAGCCTTTCCTAAGTCTTTTATTGAGAAGGTCTTAGACAACCATACTTTCACAGAAGTCATCATACCTATGTCATTCCCAATGAGAAGTATGTCATCAATATACAAGACTAGGAAAGTGAGTTGGCTCCTACTAACCTTCTTGTAAACACATGGCTCATCCTTATTCTTAATGAAACTATCAGAACGGATAGTCTCATCGAAATGATGGTTCCAACTCCTCAGAGCTTACTTTAGACTATAGATTGATCTATTAAGCTTGCACAATTTTGAGCTTTCCTCGAATTCAAAACCTTTGGGTTGCTCCATGAAAATGTCTTCCTTAACATAACCATTAAGAAAGGCAGTTTTGACATCTATATGCCAAACCTCATAATCATAGTGTGCGGTTATGGTAGGAAGAATCCGAATGGATTTAAGTATGGCTACTGGCGAGAAGGTCTCCTCATAGTCGATCCCTTGCCTTTGGCGAAACCCTTTCGCTACTAGCCTAGCTTTGAAGGTCTCTACCTTCCCATCTGCACCAATCTTTCTCTTGAAGATCCATTTGCATCCAAT
>CATIWO010483183.1:0-23614 GCA_949673435.1 Macaranga tanarius
CTAAGATAGTATCTACCTCATTTAAATCTTTCATTTTGAATTTTGAGGTTAGATATTTCTTAGTATCATTAATTCCATGCATATTAGTACTAACAATAAGCATATCATCTACATAAAGACATATAATCACACCAAAATCATCTGTAAACTTAGAATATATACATTTATCGGCACTATTATGAGTAAAACCATATTCTAAAATCACATAATCAAATTTTTCGTGCCATTGTTTTGGTGCTTATTTTAATCCATACAAAGATTTCACCAATTTGCAGACTTTATGCTCATTTCCTGGTAGGATAAATCCTTTAGGTTGTTCCATATACACTTTCTCATCCAAGTAACTATTCAAAAAGGCTGTTTTAACATCCATCTGATGTACATATAAATTATATATAGATGATAAAGCTAAAAGTACCTTTATGGATGTTATACGAGCCACAGGAGCATATGTATCAAAATAATCTATTCCTTCCTTTTGCCTATATCCTTTGGCTACCAATCTTGCTTTAAAAGTCTGTACTGATCCATCTGTATTATATTTTCTTCTGAAAACCCATTTACATCCAATAGCCTTTGATCCCGGAGGCAAATCAATAATAGTCCAAGTATTATTAAATAATAGAGAATCCATTTCATTATTGATAGCCTCCTTCCAAAAAGCAATATCTCGAGACAAAATTGCCTCTTTATAAGTTTTAGGATCATCTTCAACCATTACTAAAATTGAAATTTTATTAAGTACATAAACTCTATTACCTTCAACTAAGAAAATAATAGATTGTGAAGATATAAAGTCTGGAGATAAATGCTTTTCTTTTCTAGCTCAGGAACTTCGCCTAACTTCAATGGAAGAATCTATTTGATTCTTTTGATTACTTGAACTAATATTAGTTATGTCAATATTTATTGGTTCCTTGTCAACTTGAGATGTATTTTGTTCATCTAAAGTATGTTAATCATTTTGAAATTTATTTTCAATAAATTCAATATCTCCAAATTCCACAATTACATTAAAACTGGAATCTAAAATTCTATATGCTTTTAAATTTTCAGCATAGCCAACAAATATACCCTTTTAAGCTCTAAGTCCCAATTTCATCCTTTTAGGATCCGGAACTCTATAGAAAGCAAGGCAGCCCCAAACTCTAAGATAACTCAGTTTTGGTTTTCTTTTCTTCCATAATTCATATGGTGAAATTTTATATTTTCTGGAAGGAATTCAATTATGTATATGAAAAGCAGTAAATAATGCTTCTCCCTACAAATTCGTAGGCAACTTAGCATTTACTAACATAGAATTGAGCATGTCAACAAGTGTCCTATTCTTTCTTTCTGCTAGACCATTCTGTTGAGGTGTATAAGGTGCACTTGTTTGATGTATGATTTCATTTTCTTCATAAAATGAAGAAAATTCTGTAGGAAAATATTCACCACCTCTATCACTCCTTAGAATTTTAATTTTCTTTCCTTTTTAATTTTCTACTTCTGATTTATAAATCTTGAACATTTGAAAAGCTTGATCCTTATGTTTCATTAAATAAACATAAGTATACTTTGAATGGTCATCTATAAATATGATAAAATATCTATTTCCTCCTCTTGTCAAGATGCCATTCAATTCACAAATATCAGAATGTACAAGATCTAATAATTCAAAATTTCTATTAACTTTAAGAAATGGCCTTTTTGACATTTTTGCTTGAATGCATATTTTATATGTTTTTGTATCTTCATTTACATATGAAATTAAACCATGTTTAGCCATATATTTAAGTGATCTAAAACTAACATGTGCCAATCTATCATGCCATAAAGATAAAGATAAATTAGCAATATAAATAGAAACATGTGTATTATTATTATTAATACTGAGTTTAAAGATTCCATTATATGAGTAGCCCTTTCCCATATACAATCCATTTTTGGACAGAATTAAACTATCAGACTCTAAGATAGCCTTGAATCCCTTCTTACAAAGTAAATTTGCAGAAATAAGATTCTTTGAAATAATATTCTTTCTTATATTTGAGACATATAAAACATTGATCAATAACAATTTCTTTCCAGAAGTAAAATTCAGTTCCACACTCCCTTTTCCTATGACTTTTGCAGAATTAAAATTTTCCATAAGTACTTCTTGGCCATCTTCAGCAATATCATAATCTTTGAAATGACTCATGTTGTTGCAAACATGAATTGTTGCACCAGAATCATACCACCAATCATTAGAAATGGTACTTGCAGCCATATGAAGTTCAATGATCATTCCAATATGCAAACTTGAAACCATAGCAATTAATTCAGTTACTTGTTCAGTCATATTTGCATTATTGGAATTTTGAGTATCATTTTTGATCTCTTGCTTCTGTTTCTTTAGAAGCCTACATTTACGTTTGTAATGCCCTTTCTTGCCACAATTGTAACACGTTTTGCCCTTCTTAGAGTTGCTGGTCATGCTTGAATTTTTAGAATTTTTTGCTGCAGACTCATAAAATTTTCTCTTATTTCCAGCCTTGTTCTTTCCATAGTTCTTGTTTGCTTGAACAAAATTAACTCTTGTTGCTGATTCACTTGCAAAATTCTTGACATGAATTCTGGTTTTTGTTTAATTCGTAAGTGCTTTTGAATCTGTTCTAGAGAAAATTCTTCTATGGTGTGCAGTAATTTGTTCCTATAATCATTCCAACAAGGAGGAAGTTTAGCAATTATTCCTTCTACTTGTAATGATTTAGGAACTACTACTTTTAGGTCTTTAAGTTTATAAACAAGAACTTGAAACTTATGCACTTGATCCATAATTGAAACATTATCAACCATAATAAACTCAAAAAATTTCATGATAAGAAACTTGTCCACACCTTGTTTTTCTGTATTATATTTGTACTCCAAAGAGTTCCAGATTTCTTTTGCAGACTTGATAGATGTAAAGAGATCATATAAATGATCAGACAGATTATTGAGGATGTGTCCTTTACACAGCAATTCATCTTCTTCACGTTTCTTTCGGTCTGCCTTCACTTGATCAGTGTCCTCCTCTTTGGGTGTAGGAATTTCGGACAGGTTTGGATCAAGAATATATGATATCTTGAGAGCAGTCAATAAAAACATCATCTTGTCTTTCCAACAAACGAAATTGGTACTATCAAAACGATCCAATTTCACAAACTCTTGACTCACAACAGCCTTGGACTCCATTGCAGAATTAATACCTTAAAATTGTTAGAACAATGGGTTTTTTAGAGAGGTTTTGAGGCGTGAGTCTTTCACTATCTTTAAGGTATTAATTGCCCCCACTAAATTACTATAGAGTTAAGACAATATAACTTCAGGATACAATAAAACTAAGAGTTTACAAAATAGCAATTTCTGTAAACTCTATGAAGAACTTCGTATGAAAGAAAAATAAAAAGAAGAGAAGAGGAAAAAAGTAACGTTAATTTGCACACACTCGTCTATTTAAAACAGACTTCTGCAGTTAATAAATAACTCTTTGAAAGGTTGTGACTGTTAAAAAAAAAAAAAAACTGCAGGGCACTTATACTTATATTAAACATGTGCCCAAGTGCCAAGTGCCATCATTAGACTATAAATATATATTTATATTTATATATTTAATTATCTATAGTGTAATATATATGCTTTGCTACCAAATTTGAATTAAATTTGGTTTCCCTCTAAATTCTCTTAAAGCAATAGTTTAGGTGTACCCTATAAAATAAGGGACACTAAACTCTTTCCCACAAACAATGTGGGATAACCATTCCTTCAAACAATAATATACAAGCTACATATAATACATGGATCCACATAATTAATTGCAGGTTGCGATGGAAAAATTATCCACAGGCAGAACCCTCCATCATGAAATTTTTTAATAAAGTAAATAAAAATATAAGTACGTACCCAGTATACAATGGGACAAGCAACAATTAATGAAAATGAACATGTACAATGCAATAAATAAAGTTCTTTTTCTTTCCGATTCTTTTTATTTGTAGAAAAGAAGAAAAAAGGTTCATAAAACAAAGAAAAGACTCCTACCTATATGTAGGTCGCGGGTTCAGTGTTGTTTGGCGACCACGACACTGTACGGACTCAAAGCTCACTAGGAGTACAACTTGAACTTTTTGACAGGCTTTGGTTGGAGAATGGAGTCGCCACCCAGATGAAATTTGGAACATTTTTACGGTAACTGGATCTCACAGAGGGAGCCCAGCAGCCGTCCTCGGATATTGGGTCCAGAAACTGGATATGAACTTTTGAATGGCCCACCCGACATTGCGGTCGGCCTCCGTTTGTATTTTATATTTTATTATTTTCAATTATTTAATTATTCTTTTAATTACATGCAAATGGCTGTTTAATTCAAATAATTCCAAATTTTACAATTAAATCCAAGTTTGTTTATTAAATCCATTTTCATGCAATTTGGTCCTTAGTCCATACATCACTACAATAAAAAAAAAAACTTATAACAATATTGATCAAATGTTGTATAAAATTTCAAAAATATTACTATAAATCTATACCATCATTTTTTGTAAATGTTATTCAAATGTAACTTTATTCGGTGTGACTAGATATTAAAACAACATTTTTATCATTTGTTGGTATTCATTTATTATAACATTAATAATAACTTTGACATATAGCAACTTTTTAAAAATGTTGGTGCAAAATATTCATACTACATTTATTAAATATTACTAAAAGATTATATTGCAACACTTTTATTTTATTGGTTAAATAATAATGTGTTAGTATGCATATTTATATATTAATCTTTAACTGCACTTTTTTTTAATATTTAAGAAATGTGACTTAAAATAATTATAATGATATTTTTCAAATATTGGTTATGGATAATTGTAGCAATATTTGATATTTAATAAAAAAAATGTGTTTTAAATGAATTTTTATGTACATTTTTGTAATTTTCTAAAATAAATTATGTAACACCCGACCCCACCAATACCCTTGTTAGAAGTCGCACACTTAACCTTCCTAACTTAAGTACTGATGTGGCCGAGTATTACTTCTATCTTGAATATCCACTAGATAACTCTTAAATCGTAATACAACCTAAAATATTGGCATCACTATTATATACAAATCTCGCAATGCAATTCATTAATTTACAACTATTTTAAAATAATATTGTACATTTACCGAGTATCCTAACTATACAATATTATTCTTCAAACTCTTCACTGCTCCTACTTCCCTTGAAATATCTAGCTATCACCTAGACAGCCACTCAACTCTGAAATATTTAATAAAAAGGAGTGGTAAGTATTTTTACAAGAAAATACTCAGCGAGCGAATAAAAATAACACTCCGGCTTAATCATAAAAATTAAATAAATTCATAATCAATTCATAAGAATCATTTAAAATAATCCCTTAAAACATTTTAATCAAATTTTCCTTTCTAAAATTTACTTTCTCATATAATACACACTTAACAACATAACTACATTACTTCTATAGGGTAGAATGTGTACCCGGCCCCAGACAACGATTATACACTTTCACCAATCATATATTTACAAATGTGTACCCGACCCCTAGCAGCAGCTATACACATTTATAGTAACATATGTGTCCGGTCCCAGACATCGGCTATATATATTTACCAGTCATATTATGTCCTAGACATGGATTTACACATATATAGTAGTATGTGTATTCGGTCCTAGGCTTCGATTATACACAACTACCCAAATCTGCCATGTCTCATATATAGAATCTCTAACTCTTAGTGTCATACACACTTAAAATTATAAATATAACTCAAAAATAATTTAATATTAACCAACAAAAATTCAGCAAAATAAATAATAAAAAACATAATAAAATAAATAAATAAATATTATCCACTCATAAAGAAATTTGTAGGTTCCTCATACTCCTCCCGGTTCCTCTCGCTATTCTTTTTAATACCAAAAAAAATTATTATATATATTTATATATATATAATATATTTTTTTCTAAGAATGGTACCAAAATGGTACCATTCTCTATTTATACTTGGCCATGCACTTGGCCAAACGTGCATGGCAAGGGAGTTGGGTGGGTGAGTCAATCCCCACTTTCTCCTGCATACAACACGTACCCCCTTTTTTAAAAAAAAATTAATGGCGGGTTAAGCCATATACCCAGTAAGCTCCTCAACTTTATTTATTTCAATTAAATCCTCTATTTAAACTTATTTTCTATATAATTTAGTCCTACCCAAATATATTATTAAATATTTGGGCATGGACCCGACAATTCTTCCCCACTTAAGAAATTTCGTCCTCGAAATTTGGAGAATACTCTTCATATTATTACTAAAAATCTCTTTACATTATTTCTTATCAATAGCAACTATTGTTAATTTAACTATCATATCTCAAAATAAACACTCCCTTTATTCATAGACATCGAAATCATAATTACATCTATCACAGATAGAGTCCACTTTACATATTAATTATACATCCTATCGCATTAAGCATATTTATTTTTTTTCTACTTAGTTACTACAAAATCCTCTTCGGACAGTCACAAGCATAATGCCCTATCTTACCACATTGATAACATCGCACTCTTGTGCATATACTACAATTCCCCATGTGGTGATTTTTGCATTCATTATACCATGGCTTTGCATATATTTCTCCACTATCTGTTTGTCCAGGTGGTGCCATCGGTTGCTTTACCGATGCTTGACCTTCTTGATGTTCATCATTTCCTCCACTTTTAATATTTTCTTCTGATTCAGAAGTAAATTTCAATTTCTTATTCTCATTCCCAAATTGCTTGTTCAACTCCTTTCGTTGATTAGCTTCTTCTTCTAGTTCCTTATCTAACCTTTCTTGCTCCATGGCTTTCTCAACCCAACCTTTAAAGGTTGTGCCAGTATACAAATTAAGCTTTTCACGTAGGAAGACATTCAATCCATCCCTAAACTTATCACTCTCCATTCCTCCTGCAGGATACACATCTTTTGCATATCAGTACAGATCTTCAAACTTATCAGCATACTCCCTAATAGTCATCAAACCTTATACCAAGTTTACAAAAGATGCTCTTTTCTACTTCTAAAAAGTCTCAGTCAAATACTCTCTATTAAACTCCTCTTTGAATACTGGCCAAGTGAAAGCCTCTCTATACAAGTTCCTTATCCTGGTCAACCAATCATCAGCCTTATCAAATATAAGGCCATATATGTTACTCACCTTCTCTTTATTGCTAAATTGTAACGTATTGAAGGCCTTTTCCACAGTCTTAACACACTTATCTATTTTTCCTAGGTCCAAAGTACCGTGGAAGTCATAATCTCCACACTTCTTTGAATGCTCGATGATATCTCTAGGCTTCCTGTACCTTTCTCATTCTGATATCACTGTTGCCATCATGCGTGCCAAATCAGTAGCATCTATGTATGCTACTGGAGCTACTGGTTGGTTTGGCATATTCACATGCATTATGGGATGTGGCGGTTAGTAATTATTCCATGCTCTCCTAGGCATATTCTCAAATAATATTACAGGTACGCCCGGCGCCGAACTGTCTTGTTGACTATCCATTCGAGGATTACGCATTTCATTCCTATCATTGCCAGCTGAGGCTAACGACGGAGGTGATGCTCGTAGAAATGCTCGATCCCTAGTCAAGTCATTAGCTAACTCAACTAACTCAGCTCTATTAGCCTGGACGCCACATCCTCTACCTCTACCTCAGTCTCTACCACGTCTATGACCATGACCACCTATATAACTACCTCTAGTTCTTGCTATCTTTTTAAAATTTAAAATCAACATAATCAATTACCATTAAAACTCATATCATCTCGATAATTCAACAAAAGCATTATTCTTACAATCTAAAATTTTAAACCTAAATTTTCAAATCTAGGTTTCCAAATCGAATCTTTCAAACCTAGGCTCTTTAAATCCAAACTTTCAAACCTAGGCTCTGATACTAAAATTGTAACACCTGACCCTACCAATATCCTTGTTAGAAGTCACACACTTAACCTTCCTAACTTAAGTACTGATATGACCGAGTATTACTTCTATCTTGAATATCTACTAAATAACTCTTAAATCATAATACAACTCAAAATATTGCCATCACTATTATATACAAATCTCGCAATGTAACTCATTAATTTACAACTATTTTAAAATAATATTGTACATTTACCGAATATCGTAGCTATATAATATTATTCTTCAAACTTTTCATTGCTCTTGCTTCCCTTAAAATATCTAGCTATTACCTAGACAGCCACTCAACTCTTATCACCAAATATCTATCTAGATCCTTAATAAAATTCTACTCTTCTCAATTAGTCCTTAAACTTATGATTATTTCATTCAAGTCCCTACTATCCTTACAATCTAGTCATTTTCTATAATTCATACCAAATCTTATCTTAAATAAAGTCTATGATCTCACATGCATAAGATACCATACATACGTATAAAAATGGGCAGGTGTTACACCGGGTACATATTCTACCCCATGGAAGTAAAGTAGTTATATTGTTAAGTATGTATTATATGAGAAAGTAAATTTTAGAAAGGAAAATTTGATTGAAATGTTTTAAGAGATTATTTTAAATGATTCTTATGAATTGGTTATGAATTTATTTAATTTTTATGATTAAGCCGGAGTATTATTTTTGTTCGCTCGCTGAGTATTTTCTTGTAAAAATACTCACCACTCCTTTTTATTAAATATTTCAGACTTCTTCTCCTCTCAACGTGGCCATGCATTTTTGTATAGGGAGCTTATTAAAAAAAAGTGAAGTTGCACTCATGTCTTTCAAAGGAACTAAGGATTTAGTAGAGAGCGAGAATGGATTTGGCTGAGGAATTAAGAGTTTATACTGTAGATATCAACCTCTTAAGTTCAAGAACATCTCTTTATAAGTTAATTGTATTTTTGGTGTAATAGGGTTTTAGGTAGTAAATTTCGTACTCTATTTTTACTAAAATTTTAACCTCTGTATTTTGGCCATATCTTGAGCTATAGAGCTCTGATTTGAGCTTGGTTGGATTCTCTAGAAACTTCAGAGAGTCTTCTATAACTTTTATGTTTTAAGCTTAGATTGAATTTGTTGATAGAAGGGTCAAATAAGGCTGAATATTTTAGTGCTCATTAGATGCTCTGTTTTGGGCTGAATGGATTCTTAAATCCATAATAAATTCTTTAATTATCTAAATTGAGTAATTATAATTAAAATTTAAAGTAGACACATAACCCTAACTTTGGTAGTAATTTAGAGGTTATTGGATTTGTGTGTGTATTTAGGTCATGTTAAATTTAGAGCAATTAATTGCACTTTATGTATGTAGAACGAATTGTAATATTTATTTGTTAAAAATTAGTATATATGATATGTAGGAGTTGGAAGAGGTGAAGAAGGTCTTACTAATAGGGGGAGAGCTTTGCTTGAGAAGGAGTTGAAGCTTTTTGTAAGTAATTGTTAATACAATGCTCACTTATATTACTTTTTTTGTAACTATAATTATTTAATTATGTTGATTGTGTATGTTGTTTCCTATGGCAAGAATGAGATATATAAATATATAATGCTTATGGTGAATTATAAAAAATGGAACCTATATTGTGCAAGTCACATGATGTGGCATGGATTGTGATTTTCCTATATTGTTGGAAATGAAATGATTATTGATTTGTGATGGGAAAATACATAAGTATATTGATTGTGAGATATGTGAGGAAAACGTGTGTATGTAGAGATTAAGCTCCACGATTTGAGACTGAGTTGGGTAGAGAGTCTCAGATATAGCCATTCATGTTAAATATATATATACATGTGAGATCTAAGACTGAACTGGGCAGAGAGTCTCAGGAATAGCCACAGATATATAAAAGCAAAAATATGTCAAAAAGAAAAAGTAAGCTTTGTGTGAAACGTGTGAAATGGGTCATGATTACTCCGGCCGAGTACTAACAAGCATAATCATGCATTGTGCATTATGTATGTATATTAAGTGTGGAATGATGTGTTATTATGAAATTGATGAATTGAGAAATATGATGATTGATGGGTTGTAGATATTGAGTTGTGAACACCCATTTATTTATGGTAGCACTTGTTGGATTGCTAATAATGTAAATTGGAATTATGAACTTATGTTGAATTATTGTCAATTGAAGAAATATGCTTTTAGTTTGAAAAAACAAGTGGAGACACGAGCATGTCCCAAGCCGTATGTTGAGACATGGGTTTGAACATGGGCGTGTCTCAAGCCGTCTGTGAGGACACGGTTTGTTTTGAGTTAGAACATGGTCGTGTGCCAAATGTGAATTTTAACCCTTAGAGCTACATGGTCTAGTACACAGGCCTGCACATGGCCGTGTATCAATTTATGAAATTGGGTGTTTTAGACTGAGAGCTACACGGAATGGTACACGGACGTATTCAAGGTCGTGTACCATTTCGAGAAAAATATGAATTTTAGACCGAGAGCTACATGAGTATCTACACGGGCATGTATATGGCCTTGTCTAAATGTTACAATTTAACCGAGACATACACAGGCAAGAACATTGGCGTGCTCATAGCTATGTGTGACAGTATATTTGGGACCGAGGCGAACACGGGTTGTGTAGCCTAAATTTCAGTGTTTTCATTTAAATTAGATTAATTAGTTCTTGAGAAGTTTTATTTATTGCATGTATTATCAATTACTTATTGAGTTGCAAGCTCATTCTTTTGTAATTGTGGTTTTCATGAGAGATAGCCTAGCTTTAGATGTACTTTTGATAGGAGCTTGAAGCTTGGTTAGTTGTGAGCTTAGGTGGGATGACAGTGTGCTTGATGATCGACATCTCCATTTGCATGAGCATTTACATTTTGGGCATTTGGGAATTTTGTAATATGTTTATGTTTGTTTTTAAACATCTATGTAAATCTTACGTATATTATATAAACTAGTACTTTTTATATATAAAATATCTTTTTATTCAAAAAATTTCTTACTCATGATATTAGTTTTAATTATAAACATTATCAGGACATGTATATATGGTATTTGATGGTGCTACATTAAGTGGTATCAGAGCAGAAATTAGATTCCCTTAGGACATGATACTTGAATGCATTTATAACATCTCATGCATAAGTTTTAGAAATTATGTTATTGATATGTGTTGCATATCTCAGAATGGATGAACATCAAGCACTTCGAGTTAACCTCGAAGAGTCGTCAGAGTTAGTTCATGGCCCTGAACAAGCTCAACCCCAAGTTCCTCCTCCTGCTGCATATCCTTTTATGTAGAAGTTTGTACAGATGATGAGAAATATAGGTCAACCACCAATAGAGAATGCAATGGATGAGACCTATGAGAAGATCAAGAAACAGGGTGCAAAAGCCTTTGTGGGTACTACTGACCCTGTAATAGCTGAAGAATGGCTTAGGAGCACTGAGAGGATCCTTGATAGGTTTGAGTGCACCACAAAGAAGAAGGTTAGCTATGTTGTATCCCTATTCGAGCAAGATGCTCTTGATTGGTGGGAGATGGTACCAAGAAGCAAGAATGTACCCTTGACCTTGACTTGGGAGGAATTTCTGAGAGAGTTTACTAAGGAGTATACACCGATAGTATACCGGGATGGGAAAAAGATTGAGTTTCTAGAATTGAAATAAGGCGATCTAACTATAACTGAGTATGAAGTGCAATTTGTAAGGCTATCCTACTCCGGAGGAGATAGCCACTATGAATTAAAGAGGAATAAGTTTGAGATGGGTCTGAATTTTGAGATTCGAGAGAAGATGGCAATCAAGCCACCAATATATAGAGAGGTACTGGAGACTTCTTTGAGAGCTGAGGAGATGATCATTGAGAAGAATGAGGTAGAGGCTAAAAAGAAGAAGACTACTGGCTCATTTACTGCTCCAACTTGAACTACAGGCAGTTTATCTTATAGATGCTCTAGTTTTCAGCGGGGCAATTTTAGAGAAAGAGGTATGAGCCGATCTAACCCGTCTAGGGGAGGATCGTTTGGCAGAAGCTTTAGAAGGTTTGATAGTCAAAGGGGATAAAGTAGATCAATGAGTGGCTCATCAACCCTAATTTGTAACAGATGTGAAAGATATCACCTGGGTGAATATTGGAACTCGAGACCGGGGGCATGCTTTAATTGTGGTCAGTATGGCTATTTCATTAGAGATTGTCCGATAAAGAGAAGCAGAGAAGGATCTCAAATAACAGTTTAAAGTAGTGCCGGAGAGAATCTTTTTACTGCTAGCAGAGGAAAAGGCCGAGGTAGTAGAGGAGGTGGAACTAGTACTTCAAGTCAAGCAGGTTTGCTAGTCCATCTCAAGGCCAATTAAGGGTTTACGCTATCACTAGGCAAGAAGCTCCTAGTGCTCCGTACGTGGTCACTGGTATATTCCCTATCTTTGACCATGATGTATTTGTTTTAATAGACCCAGGATCCACGTGTTCCTTTGTATTATATGAATTTACATTAAGAGTGTATGGTACTATTGAACCCCTAGAAAATAGTTTATGTATTTCTATGCCTGTTGGAGGTATTATGGTAGTGAACTCAGTTATGAGAGCATGTCCTATATTAGTTGATGGTGAGCCTTTATATACAGACCTAATAGTTATTAAACTAGATGTGTTTAATGTCATTTTGGGTATGGATTGGTTGGCAAACCATTATGCCATTGTGAATTGTTAAACTAAAGAGGTAGTTATAGATGTTGAAGGGTAAAAAAAGATAGTATTGGTGGGAGAGAGGAAGGTTGTGCCCGCTTGTCTAATTTCTGTAGTAGCGGCATTTCATTTGATTAAAAAGGGATGTAAAGCTTACTTGGCCAATATAGTGGATACAACCAAAGTAAGTCCGGGGATAAAAGAGGTACCAGTGGTTAGAGAATTTTTCAATATATTTCTAGATGAGTTGTTGGGATTACCTCCATATAGGGAAGTTGACTTTGAGATTGAGACTGCTCCAGGAACGGCACCGATATCAATTGCTCCATACAGAATGGCACCAACAGAGTTAAAAGAGTTGAAGAAGCAACTTCAAAATTTGCTAGAAAATGGATTTATCAAACCAAGCATATCACTTTGGGGAGCTCTGGTTTTGTTTGTTAAGAAGAAAGATGGGAGTATGCGATTATGTATGGACTACCGACAGTTGAATAGAATTACAATGAAGAACAAATACCCATTGTCGAGAATTAATGATCTACTTGATCAATTGAAGGATGTTGTGTTTTCCAAAATAGATTTGAGATTGAAATATTAGCAACTCCGGGTGGCCGAAACTTCATTTCGAATTAGATATAGAAATTATGAGTTCTTAGTGATGCCTTTTGGTTTGACAAATGCACCGGCTGCATTCATGTCGTTGGTGAATAAAACTTTTCAGCAATATCTAGATCAGTTTGTGATTGTCTTCATCGACGACATCCTCATCTATTCTTCAAGTAAAGAAGTGCATGAACAACATCTTCGAACAGCTTTGTAGATATTAAAAGAGCAATAGTTATATGTCAAATTCAGCAAATGTGAGTTTTGGATGAAAAAAATTATATTTCTTGGGCACATTGTTTTAAAAGAATGAGCAAAATCCAATCCATCAAATATCAAAGCAATTATAGAGTGGGAAGCACCTAGAAATGTGACGGAGATTCAGAGTTTTCTAGGTTTAGCTGGATATTACCGCAGATTTGTACAAGATGTTTCTATTGTTATAAGGCCTTTAATGAACTTATTGAAGAAGAATGTGCAATTCTGGTGGACCAAAACTTGTCAAAGGAGTTTTGAGAAGTTAAAGGAATCTCTTACCACTACTTCAGTACTAGCATTGCCAACTGGAGATGGAGGATTTGTTGTATATACCGATGCTTCTAGATAAGGAATAGGGTACGTTCTTATACAAAATGGGAAGGTGATTGCATATACTTCAAGGCAATTGCGAACTCATAAAGCTAATTATCCTACTCATGACTTAGAGTTAGCAACAATTGTGTATGCATTGAAGATTTGGAGGCATTATTTGTATGGAGAGACATTTTCCATTTTCATTGACCACAAGAGTTTAAAGTACATTTATACGCAGAAAGAACTGAACTTGAGACAACGAAGATGGATAGAATTATTGAAGGACTATGATTGTACCATTGAGTACCATCCGAGAAAAGCGAACGTGGTAGCCGATGCTTTGAGTCGCAAAACGATGGAAAGTTCGGTAGAAATAATTTGCTATGAAAAGGAGAATCTTGTAGCATTGCGAGCAATGAATATTAATTTTAATGTTGAGGAAGACCACTTGCTAACAGTATTGCAAGTTAAACTATCCTTAGAGGATCAAATTAGAGAAGCTGAAATGGAGGATGCATACTTGAAAAGGATGAAAGAGAAAATAGGAATAGAAGTCAACACACATTTTACAATTAGAGAGGATGGTATGTTGGTGATTGCAAACAGAGTATGTGTTTTGAATATTGGAGGATTATGAAAATAGATTATGGATGAAGCACATACCGCTCCGTATGCGATGCATCCTGGAAGCACAAAAATATACCGAGATTTGAATCCTTTTTATTAGTGGTCAATAATAAAGAAAGATGTGGTAGAGTTTGTAGCTAAATGCTTGATGTGTCAACAAGTAAAAACTGAGCATTAAGCACAGGCGGAAAAATTACAATCATTGAAAATATCGGAATGGAAATAGGAGCGGATAACGATGGATTTTGTGGTTGGTTTGCCACGAACATTTTGGAAACATGATGCAGTGTGGGTGATAGTTGATAGACTCACCAAATCTGCACAATTTTTGCCGATACAACAGATGGGTTTTTTGGACAAATTGGCATCTATGTATATTTCCAAGATTATGAGATTACATGGGGTTCCAGTGTCAATCATATCTGATAGGTATCCATGGTTCACATCACATTTTTGGGGAAGCTTACGAGGAGCATTGGGTACTAAATTACATTTTAGTACTGCTTTTCATCCTCAAACGGATGGACAATCGGAGAGGACGATTCAAACTCTAGAAGAAATGATGAGAGCTTATGCTATAGAGTTCAAAGGCAATTAGGACGATCATTTGCCGTTACTAGAATTCACCTACAATAATAATTTTTATTTTAGCATTGGAATGGTACCGTATAAAGCTCTTTATAGAAGGAAATGCAAAAGTTCGATTTATTGGGATGTTGAAGGCTTGAGACAAATTGAAGGACCGGACTTGATACAAGAAACTATGGAAAAAGTTCAAGCAGTCAAAAAATATTTAAAAGCAGCCCACGACTACTAGAAAAGTTATGCAGATCAACATCGTCGGGAAATAAAGTATGATGTCGGAGAGAAGGTTTCCTTGAAAGTGTCACCGTGGAAGGAAATTTTATGGTTTGGCAAGTATGGAAAATTAAGTCCAAAGTAGGTTGGGATATATGAAATCCTTGAGAGGATTGAACCACTAGCTTATAGATTGGCTCCTCCAAGAGAATTGTTATCCATTCACGATGTGTTTCATGTGTCGATGCTGTGGCAATACCGATCTGACCCAAGTTACATTATACAAGAGTTTGAGATTGAAATCTCTGAGAAGTTGACTTCTGTAGAAGAACCAATTGAAATACTTGATTGAAAGGTAAAGCAACTGAGAAGTAAATAGATTCCGATAGTAAAAATGACATGGAGCCGCCATTCACCAAAAAAAGCCATATGGGAAGTGGAAGAACAGATGAAGTAGAAATATCCATATTGGTTTCCAAAAAATGGTGAGTAATGAATTTCGGGGATGAAATTTTATTAAGGGGGGAGAAATGTAACACCCGTCTATTTTTATATGTATGTAATATGTATGTATGGCATCTTATGCATGTAAGATTATAGACTTTATTTAAGTTAAGATTTAGTATGAATTATAGAAAATGACTATATTGTAAGGATAGTAGGGACTTAATTGAAACAATCATAAGTTTAAGGACTAATTGGGAAGAGTAGCATTTTATTAAGGATCTAGATAGATATTTGGTGATAAATATCATAAATTTTAGCTATATCTTCTTCTCCTCTTAATGTGGCTATGCATTTTCGTATAGGGAGCTTGTTAAAAAAAGGAAAGTTGTACTTATTTCTTTCAAAGGAACTAGGGATTTGGTAGAGAGAGTGGATTTGGCTGAGGAATTGGGAGTTTTTGCTGTAGATATTAAACTCTTAAGTTTAAGAACATCTCTTTATAAGTTAATTGTGTTTGTGGTTGAGTTGCAATAGGGATTTAGGTAGTAAATTTCATACTCTGTTTTTACTGAAATTTTAACCTCTGTATTTTGGCCATATCTTGAGCTATAGAGCTCTGTTTTGAGCTTGGTTGGATTCCCTGGAAACTTTGGAGAGTTCTCTATAACTTTTATGTTTTAAACTTAGACTGAATTTATTGATGAAAGAGTCAAATAGGGCTGAACATTTTAGTACTTATTAGATGCTTTGTTTTAGGCTGAATGGATTCTAAAATCCATAATAAATTATTTAATTACCTAAATTAAGTAATTCTAATTGAAATTTGAAGTAGACATATAACCCTAGCTTTGGTAGCAATTTGGGGGTTATTGTATTTGTGTGTGTATTTAGATCATGTTGAATTTAAAGCAATTAATTGCACTTTGTGTATATGGACTAAATTGTAATGTTTACTTGTTAGAAATTGATATATATGATGTGTAAGAGTTGGAAGAGGTGAAGAAGGTCCTAATCAATAGGAGGAGAGCTTTGCTTGAGAAATAGTTGAAGCTTTTTATAAGTAATTATTAATACAATGCTCACTTATATTACTTTTCTTGTAACTATAATTGTTTAATTATGTTGATTGTGTATGTTGTTTCCTATGGCAAGAATGAGATATATAAGTATATAATGCTTATGGTAAATTATGAAAAATGGCATCTATATTGTGCAAGTCACATGATGTGGCATGGATTGTGATTTTCCCATGTTGTTGGAAATGAAATGATTATTGATTTGTGATGGGAAAATACGTAAGTATATTGATTATGAGATATGTAAGGAAAAAGTGTGTGTGTGTGGAGATTGAGCTCTACATTCTGAGACTGAGCTGGGCAGAGAGTCTTAAGAATGGCCATAAATATATGAAAGCAAAAATATATCAAAAAGAAAAAGTAAACTTTGTGTGAAACGTATGAGACGGGTGATGATAACTCTAGCTAGGTACTAATAAGCATAATCATGCATTGTGCATTATGTATGTATATTAAGTGTGGGATGATGTGTTATTATGAAAATAATGAATTAAAAATGTAATGATTGATGGGGTGTAGATATTGAGTTGTGAACACCCATTTATTTATGCTAGCACTTGTTGGATTGCTAATAATGTAAATTGGAATTATGAACTTGTGTTGAATTATTGTCAATCGAAGAAATATGCTTTTAGTTTGAGAAAATAGGTGGAGACACGGGCATATCTTGAGCCGTGTATTGAGACATGGGTTTGAACACGGACATGTCCTGAGCCGTGTGTGAGGACACGGTTTGAACACGGGCATGCTACAAATTTTGGCATGGTCGTGCGATCTCAAGGAATATGGGTGTGTCTCATTTTAATAGGGTCGTGTGTGCCAGAGGTAGAAATGCATACCTTAGGCACGGCCATGTGCAATTTATACATGGCCGTGCGCAGCTTTTATGCTAAATTTTGATAGTTTGGTGTATAGCAATATAATTATTTTTATTCCTTAATTAGTTCTTGAGAAGTACTTTATGGATTATTATATTGATAACTACTTACTGAGTATCAGACTCATTACCTTGCATTTATATATTTCAGAATATAGTTAGATAAAGCTCAGAGTTGCATTTGTTAATAACCTCAGGTGGGCCAAAGGCGAGCTTGGTGCAGTTATACTTCATTCTTATTTGCATAAGACATATTGCATGTTTGTAATGATATTATGAATATAATTTAGCCATGAGTAATTATAAGTGAGTTGATGTATATGTATTTCATATACTATAAAAAAAACATTTCCTATACCACGTGTATAGTATGAAATTTTGGGAGTGTTACAAATAAGTTCCACACATCCTAAACTTCAAAATACAATCTAATGCTTCACCAGACACCTCAGTTCAGCTAGTAAGAGATCTCATAATGCAAGACCAAAGAAGGAGGGATGATAGATTGCTCCGAAGCCTTTTCAATAAAGAGGAGGTATGAGCAATTTAATAGATCCCAGTGATGGAAAGAGAAGGAATAGATAAAATGATCTGGCACTATGAAAAGAATGGGAGTTACTCGGTTAAAACAAGCTCCCAAAGATTAAAGGAGCAACAAGATCGAAACCAGGAAAGAAGTAACATCTCAAATGCTAACCAACAGGATCAAAAAAATATACGATTCGGTGTGGAAGCTTGGGGTTCAACCAAAATTAAAGATATTTATATGGAGATGATTGATGAACTCACTAGCAAGCAACACCAATTTAACTAAGAGGGGGTGTTGAAGAGAATCAATAGCCAACATCAATGGCACTTTCCATAATAGCCCCAACAATGGCTCCTTCCATAACTGCTACAATGGCTCCTTCCAATGTTGACTCAAGATATTCAAAATCAAATACAGCGGCCTCTCCTTCCTTGAATATAGTAACGACTCCTTCTTTTCCTAATACAATTACATCTCATGATATTCTGAATAATATTGTAAAGAATGCAATAATATCTCTAGGATATATTTAGCATATTATATTATCTTACCTTATTTTAGTTCTGCCTATAAATATTCTCGTGTACTCCTTGTACAATCATCAGTGGAATGAGAATTATTCTTTTTACATAAAACTCTTTATGGTATCAGATCTTGGAAACAACCCCAATACCTCAATTCTCATGGCCACCGAAACCAGCAAATCTCTTATGAAAATCAACACTGAAACTGAAACTGAAACTGAAACTGAAACTGAATTATCCTTGCAAATTCTACATCAATGCTCAAGTCTCATCTCTTTAAAACTAGACAATACCAACTTCCTACTTTGGCGATCACAGATAGAGCCATTGATCCAAAGTATCAACATGGCACATCATCTCATCGAAGGTAGCGAACCTCCAAGTGAGATAACTAAAGATGACAAGACGGAAACAAATCCGACTTATCTCACATGGAAGAGAAACGATGGTCTACTTACAGCCTTTCTTCTCTAAAATATCGAAACTGAAGTGCTTGTCACTCTTGAAAATGTCAGTTCTGCTTATATGATATAGAACTCCATCGAAGAATAAATTCTTCCCACTACAGTGGAGAAAAAAATGATATTGAATGAAACTATTATATCTTTAAAGAAAGGCACTCTTTCTCTTGATGAATATATCAAAAAAATTCAAAGGTTTGTATGATAGCTTGGTTGCCATTAAAAAGCCAATTGATGAAACTAAGAAAGTCCTCCAACTGGCTAGAGATCTTAGAACTAAATACCAAGACTTTCGAACTGCCATGCTCACTAAGCCTCTTTATCCCACTTTCCACCAATTTGTCATAGCATTGTAAGCTTATGAGTAGATGAATTTCAGCAACACAATAGAAATTGACAACCCTCTGAAACACGATCAAGCTTATATGAGCCAAAGAGGGAGACGACGTGGTAGAAACGGTGGAAGATTTAATTCTAGAGGAAGAGGTTTTAATCCTTCCGCAAGACACAGCTCTTATGGTTGCGCTAATTACCATTCCAATAACACTGGAGACCACAGTTCTATAAACACCAACGACAAACATGACAAGGCTCTTATAACATGCTAAATTTATGGTAAAAATAACTACTCTGCCATTGAGTGTTGGAGTCGATTTGATCACTCAATCCAGCCCGAAGATCAACTACAAAAGGCTTTGGTTGTAATGACAATCAATCAAGATGATGATCCAAATCTCTATGCCAACTCAGGTGCTACAACACATGTAATCAATGACCCAGGTAAACTCTCAACAATTTCTCAATATAAAGGTAAGGACGCTATTTTTGTTGGAAATGGAGAGAGCTTAAACATAACTCATACTGGAAACAGTAATATTAAAACTGACAATGGTAATATTAAATTGACAAATGTGTTAGTAGTCCCAGATATTAAAAAGAATCTTATCTATGTAGGAAAATTGGCTCAAGATAATGCATGTACAGTTACTTTTGATGCTAACAACTTTTATGTTAAGTCTTTTTAGGGAAAAGTTCTAGCTAAAGGACATATAAGTGAAGGACTGTATGCTTTTAATAAAAATCATGAAGCTCTTGCTGTGTTAAAAGGGGTCTCTCAAAATACTTGGCATCAATGCATGGGACATCTGCATTCAAAGACTTTGCGCATTTTAAATTCTAAGAATTTAATAAGCGTTTCCAATTAGGAAAAACCTCAAACCATTTGTACTAGTTGCCAAATGGGGAGAAGTTGTAAACTTCCTTTTGCTATATCAAACAAAAATTCAAATTTTCCTCTTAAAAAATTGCATTGTGACTTATGGGGCCCTGCTCCAATTCTTTCTTGTCAATAATTCAAATATTATGCTGTTATTATGGATGACTGCACTAGATATACATGGATTTTTCCTTTAAAATGTAAATTGGATTTCTTTGAACATTTTATAAAATTTCAGAAACAAGTTGAAAATCTATTTAAAAGAAAAATTAAAATCCTCTAAAGTGATGGTGGAGGTGAATTCACTTCTCTTGCTTTTGAAAAATACTTAATTAATTATGGCATACATCATCAATTTTTTTGTCCGCACACTCCACAACAAAACGGTGTTGCCGAAAGAAAATACAGTCATATTGTGGAAATTGGTCTTACACTCCTTTTTCAAGCACACATGCCTGTCAAATATTAGGTTGATGTATTTCTCACTGCTACATTCTTGATTAATCGTCTCCCTTCTTCTTCTATTAATATGAAAACAACGTATTATAAATTATTTAATTATGAACCTGATTATAGCTTTCTAAGAATTTTTGGATGTAGGTGCTTCTCTTATCTTCGTGATCAAGGAAGAAACAAATTTGACAAGAAGACGTATCCTTGCACTTTTATCAGTTATAGCCTTATCCATAAGGGATATCGCTGTTTGTGTCCTTTAACTAATAGAGTTTATATTTCTAGGCATGTTATATTTGATGAAAGTGTTTTCCCTTATGCCTCATCACAAATAGACACACCTCAAAGGGACTTGGACGTCACTATATTTCCTACCAATGTTGAATTACCTTACCAATGCCAAAGTCCTTCTACATAAGGAAAACTCATTCCTAATGGGACAAATACTACCCCTACTCACGAGGGTGATCAGCCTGATTATCCTACAAAGCAAGGGAACTTCAATGATATTGATCCACCAATTGAGAAAGGGCAACCCAATATGATTAACTCACCGACCCCTAACGATAATTTTGAAGAATGAGCTCTCAATAATTCTACCCTAAATCAGGAAATCAACCCTGAAGACTTCTCTGTTCATAAAGAAGCACTCCCTCTTAACGTTATTGAGCAAATAAATGATGATCACACTTATGCCAACCCTAATCATATGAATCTTGACATCACCAATGATCTAGCAGATCAAGAAAATTCTAACCTTAGCACATCTACTTCTCAAGAGTTATGTAAGGATTTACCTTATTTAAGCAATAATTTAATTGTGGATTTATCTCATGCAGGTCAAGGACAATAACCTCCGGAGGGATCTTCTATGCTTACTCATCTTCAACTAAGGTAAAATCCAGAACGAAATCCTCAGCTTGCCAAAGAAATGCAAGAAATTCGATTCAAACGTAACAACCTTCAACATAACAACTTTGCCCTTTTCACTTGCAGTGACATCAATGTGCCAAAAACCTACAAAGCTGCACTAAAAATTCCTCATTGGAAAGCTGCAATGGAAAATGAAATACAAGCTCTTCATGAAAATCAAACTTGGCATCTTATCCCACAACCTCCAAATACCAACATCATTGGCTCTAAATGGATATTTCATATTAAATTTAAAAAAGATGGTACTATAGAATAATATAAGGCACACCTCATAGCCCAAGGATATACTCAAGTTGAAGGTCTAGACTATGAAGAAACCTATAGCCCTATAGTCAAAGCTACCATAATTAGACTCGTCATAGCCATTGCTACCACGTCGAATTGAAAAATGAGACAATTGGACATCAAGAATGCTTTCCTTCATAGGCATTTAAAAGAAACAGTTTACATGAAGCAACCTCCTGGTTTTTAAAATCCTGATAATCCTGAGTTTGTCTGCAAACTGAATAAATCTCTCTATTGACTCAAATAAGTACCTCGTGCTTGGTTCAATAGATTATCGCAACGTTTACTTTATATCAGTTTTATATGCAGTAGAGCTGACCCTTCTTTATTTGTATTGTATAAAAATAATACAATTATACTAATGCTTATATACATTGACAATATTATGCTTACAGGAAATAATGATGATGAGATACAACGGCTCATTGAAAATCTTGGATCATAATTTTATTAAAAGATCTGGGAGATTTACATTTTTTTCTCGGTATAGAAGTTCAAAGAAACAATAAAGGAGTCACTATCTCTCAAAGCCAATACGCTAAGGAAATTCTTCAACGAGCCAAGTTACTAAATTATTCTCACTTTAAAACACCAATGGCTCTCAAATCTCAAACAACCTCTAATGATTTTGACCCCATTGATGCAACTGAATACCACAGCTTGGTAGGAGCTCTATAATACTTAACATACACCAGGCCATACATCGTTCATGCAGTCAATAAAGTTTGCCAAAAATTACAAAATCCTACCATTGGAGACATGAAGGCTGTTAAATGTATACTTAGATATCTTAAGGGCACCCTACAATATGGTATTTCTTTTTTAAAAAATAATACACTTTCTCTTTATGGTTTTTGTGATGCAGACAGGGCAGAGTGTCAAACTACTCGTCATAGCACTAACGGTTATTGTATCTTTCTTGGAGCGAATTGTATATCATGGTCCTCAAAGAAACAGCCAACAGTCTCTCGTTCTAGCACTGAAGCAGAATATCGCGCCTTGGTTTTAACAATGGCTGAAATTGTTTGGGTTACTTTTCTTCTTCTATATATGGGAATACAATTACATACTGCTCCTTAACTATTTTATGCAATAAAAGTGCTCTTCATATGACGGTCAATCTTATTTTTTATGCTCATTCTAAACACATTGAAATTGACTATCACTTCGTCCGTAAAAAGGTAGTTGTTGGTGCTCTTATCACACGGTACATTCCCTCCACTCATCAAGTTGCTGACATATTTACAAAACTATTGGTTGCACCACCTTTTTTTGCATTTTTGAAGCAAGTTTGGAGTTCACTCTGTCATTCCCTCCAGCTTGAGAAAGGGTGAAGAGAATCAACAGCCAACATCAATGGCACTTTCCATAACAGCCCTAACAATGGCTCCTTCCATAACTACTACAATGGCTCCTTACAATGTTGACTCAAGATATTCAAAATCAAATACAGCAGCCTCTCCTTCCTTGAATACATCAATGGCTCCTTCCTTTCCTTATACAATTACATCTCATGATAT
>CATIWO010483258.1:0-12999 GCA_949673435.1 Macaranga tanarius
ATTGCATCAGGTTGTACTCCATTCATCTTGAAGGTAGAACAGTACTCCAAGAATCTAGACATATGACCAACTGGATCCTCATGTGACAGCCCATTGAATGGTAAATTTTGGATCATTTGGATCATTGCCGGTTTAATTTCAAAGTTGTTTGCTGCTACCGTCGGCCTTACAATTGGTGTCTGATCACCTTGCACATTAGGATTCAAATCTCACATGGTTCTCTAACCATTCGGTGGATTTTAAAAAACTTGTTGTCTTGGCGGGTCATTCTTTGCGTAATCTCCTAAGTCCATTTGGCTTGGTGATTGTCGAGATATGATTATTTGTTTCTTTTTCTCACGAACTATCTTCTCTAACTCCAAATCAAGTGGCATCAACTCAAGTCCTTGTTTGCTTGTACTTCGTGTGATGTGCATCAAACAACACAAATTCCTGCAATACCACAATTAGAACCAAAATTAAAAATAAAATCTAAATAAAAAAAAACACAATTTTCTTAACAATATCAATTCTTTGCCAATCCCCAGCAATGGCGCCAAAAACTTGGTGTGTGCAAAATCCGCAAGCGTACAGAATCGTATCAAGTAGTAATAAAGATATCATCCCATAGAGATTATAGATTGAATACTGCAATACTCACGATGTTTGATTGTTTAGACAACGAAATAGAGTGTAGATTCTTTAAGAACTCAAACTAAAACAAACTAAAGTAAAATTCAAGATCAAACAAATATTAAAAGCTGGGGTTCTTATTCTCAATTGAACCATTTCAAAGGATTGGTTACACCACTAGGTTTAACTATATTTAATTCATTTTGAAGGGATCTTAGAAACTATCGATTTTCCTCTCAGATAAACTTATAATTAATTCAAAATTAATTAACACTAAGTTTACTGGCTCTCACCAACCTAATGCCTTTCAATTCCAATTTTAAACACAACCTTTAATCAATATTAATCCACTTAGCTGTCTCTCAACTAGCTAAGCAATCAATAGGTCATTACTTATTCCTACAAGACCTATCTCTCGATTAAGCCTATAGTGTCAATTCAATTCTAGGGTGATCAGTCCTAAAATGACACTAAGCACAACAACAACCAATGAATTAGATCTAGCAACCTAACATAAATCATAATAAGCATATGGTCAATTCAGAATAAGAGCCCTAAAAAGGATTTAACTACTCATGTTAAGAGAAAAGAAAACAAACAAGAAATGAAAACCATTCTTAACATAATAATTAAATAAAAGAGTGATACAAGAAAAATTCCTTTCAAATGATATCAGGAAGCCTTGCTCTTCTAACTTCAAGCCAAGTATCACCTCTACTATAAACTAAACAAATGAAATGGAAATGTATTCTGAAATAGAAACTAAGGTACAACTAGAACAAAAATAAGAACAACCCAAAAATAGGAACAACCTCCAAATGAAAAGTAAATGGTCCTATTTATAGACCTAAAGACCTAGTGAGAAAGGTAATCTAACCCCTTTCAAACTCTATCTAATTAAAAACTAAGAGATAAGTTCCTTTCTATCTAAACCTCAGCTGAAAACTATCATCTTATTGGCTGCCACATCAATCAGGCATGGGTGTGCAAATAAAAGGCATGGCTGCACAAGCAGTCACACGATGCTGATCCTTTAGTCACGTACGGCCGTGCATGATTTTGGCACGGCCGTGCCACCCTGTAACATGCCAAAAACCACTTTCAGGTATGGCCATGCACAAATGAAGCACGGCCATGCACAACCCCAACATAGATAACTCCTTATCTTGAGTCCTTATCCCATCCAAACTTCAAGGATTGATCCAATCTTCATCCCAATGCATCCTACAAAAAAAATTCAAAAGAAATTATCTAAAAATAACTAAATCCTATTAATTAATAAAAAATAACAAAACTAACTAAAATGTAACTAATAATGCAACTACTAAGCATAAGATGCAATAAAATAGAGTGCTTAAAATAAGTATTTTTCACACTCATCACTTAGCTAGTTGTAGTTAGACCGCCAACTTGAGAAGATGGGTCTTAGTGTAGATATAAGAGATTGTTAGTGTATATGTGCCTTAAGGAAATTCTTGTATGTAGACATTATATATTTATCCCATGGTAATAAAATATTCATTTAAATTAAGTGTTAAGTTTATTTGAATATTTACCCTTAGTATCATGTTGAATAAGTTTATTATCAAGTATTGATAGTGGGAGGTAGTGAGTCTCATGCTACTTGATATGAGATATTAGAATATACATGTGGATACTCATGCGATGGGTGGATCGAACTGTCACGTAAGATTTGTGATTGCATGGAAATTCACTTTAGTCAACAATCATAATCTTGGATATAATGGGGCATATGGTCCTTTGACCTGAGGTGACACGGTCATCCACTTATAGTTGGTTAGAGTTTGTTACCGCTTACATACTTGTGCTAGCCACGCATGGGTATATGGCGTGTGGTGGCTCTAGTTGATTATATATAGGGATGAGTGATCGACCAAAATATAATTCGTTACCTGAAGTGAACTGGGGTAAGATCTTATACTATCTAAGTTATTCTTAATGAATAAGTACCTGGCCCGGTCAAACTTGACTTACCGGAAAAAAGTTTCGGTGCTAGAAAAGAGTTTCTAGTAGTAGTCATATTTTATCGAGAATTGAACTTAAGATGAGGTCATATGATTAAGGCAATTAGAGTTTGACTAAACCATGACCCTAGGTGATATCGGGATCTTATAATGAAGGGACATTTAGTGCATAGTAATTATGTTTTATAGTTCTTGTAGATCTACAAACAACATTCATTTCTAATTAAGTAGTCATGATATCTATGCTAGGGGTCACTCACGACTTATGAGAACTAAATGTGATTAATTAGGATTTCGCATTTAGTATGGAAAGGTGTTTCCATAATATTAAGTATTAATATTATTTTCCATTGCCATTTAGACTTGAACCTAGTAAGTCACATATAGAAGAGCTGCACATTTAAAGATTAATATTAATTTAATTATTAGTTAAATATTTTAATTGATTAATTAAATTAATTGAATTGGATTTGCATGTATGCAGGGATTTCGCATATTCTGAAATCTGAATTCAAAGATTGGGACTTTATTGTAGTTAATTTGGTCTTGATTTAATATTTAATATTAAGTTCAAGGACTAAATTAATATTTACCTCCAAGTTTATTTATATATGGGCCATGACATGGACCATTTATATTTATAGAGATGGACTTAAGATGGGCTTTATTTAAAGAGTTTAAATTAGCCCATTAGTTCTCTTATTTGGTATAGAGTGGGCCTTATCTAAGTGTTAGAGAAGCCCATATGCCTATAACCTTATCCCAACTCATTAAGGGTTAATGAGATCAAAGGCTAAGGTTATTCATGTAACCAAACAACACCCACTAACTCAAAAAGCAAAGCCATGCATATAAATTGAGTGTGAGACACTCAATCTATCAAGTGCATGTAGCTTGAGTGTGAGGCACTCAAACTATGACAATACATGTGACTTGAGTGTGAGACACTTAAGTTATTATTATTTTTAAATTAGCTTTTATTTAAGTTAGTGGAGAGTGTAGAGACAACACACTACTAACACATTTTGACATTTTTGAGAGCATTTTTGATATTTTTACAAAAGAGATAAAAAGGTTAAAAGTATCTTCTTCCTTCTTCTTCTTTAAGTGTAGAGAATTTAAATATACACTAGTGTTGTGTGCTTTCAAGTTGAGGCCATTGGTGTACAAGAGTTGTACAAGACCAAATCCATCATCCATTGGAGGTTGCATCCCTGTTCTATACATTCAAGCTTGAAGGGGCTCTAACAAGCATCTTGGGTCAAAAAGGAGAGGCTTGTAGGTAGTGCTTTACCAACCTTGGAGATCTTCCTTGTGCAACTTATGTGTTTCAAGCTAGAGGCTTCACATTTAGGGAGCTTGGAGCTTTTAGATCAATATCAACCAAAGCTTGTCAAGAGTGTTACCAATTTAGAAGTTTTTTAAGTGTTACCGAACTCTTAGTTAATAGGTCTTATGATTTGATGGCATGACTTGGTTATTTGTTGTTGAAATATTGTTCTTGATGCGTATTTTAGTTATGTATTTTCTATGTGATATGATTTATATGCATGGATAGATTCATGTGTTCATGCAAGAGTTGCATGTGTTGATGCAAGAGTTGCATGCAATTAAAATTTTAAAATTTTACATGTTTTTTATTGCCTATGATTCTCATCCCTTCTGTTAGAACTTGTTAATTTATCCAGAAAGGCACACGGGCGGGAAAACAGGCATGTTCCATATCGTGTTTGAACCTCGTTTTTACTTTAGAAGGCTATAGGGACTAAAATACACTCGTGTAGCGCATAAAGTCATCCAAATTAATTGGGAAGCTATTTTTCTCTTATTTTCTATCCACTTAAGCTATAAATAAGCCTTGTATTAATTTAGGGTTAAGGTATCGAGTTTATTCTTCATTATTAGACACCCTAACACTCCTTTGTATGCTCTTTTACATACATAGTGAAATCTCTCCTCTATACCTGTGGTTTTTCCCCATTTTGGGGTTTTTCATATAAATCCTTGTGTCTACTCTATTTGTTTCATTTATTGCTATTGTTTATGATTGTTTGTGTGAGCCTATTGCTTCCGCTATGGCTCTAATAAACTAGGATCGAAGCTAAGATTATTTTTCCCGGGAACCCTAGATCTTGGTGTTGTCTAATTTTCAACAATGGCTTCAGTGAAATATGATATTCCATTACTGGATCATAGCACAAGATTCTCACTATGGCAGTTTAAGATGTGTGTTGTCCTTATGTAGATGGAGTTAGATGATGCTATTTTAGGGTTTGATCACATGCCCGCATCATTAAAGGATGATAAAATGAAGCATAAAGAGCGTAAAGCCTTAACTCAAATACATATGCATTTGTAGAATAGTATTTTACAAGATGTATTAAAGGAGAAGACCACAACTTCATTGTCGGCGAAGTTGTTGTAGATATGTATGAAGAAATCTCTCCCTAGTAAGATGCATTTGAAGCAGCGTTTGTACTCTCATCATACGTTGGAAGGTACGTCCCATAAAGATCACTTAATTGTGTATAAGGAAATTATCTCTGACTTAGAGAATATAGAGCTCAATGTTGCGATTGAGGATTTAGCTTTGATTTTGCTATGTTCGTTGCCTCCTTCTTATAGAAACTTCATTGAGACTCTTTTGTATAGTCGTGAGAAAATCTCTCTAAAAGAGGTTTTTGAGGCATTGTATTCTAAGGAGCGAGTTAAATAGTTAGTCGTTAATCCGGAGACTCATGGAGAGAGTCTTGTTGTTAGGGGGAGGGTAGCTAAGAGAGGTTCTGGGGATAAAAATAGAGGAAGGTTAAAGTTTAAAAATAAGACTGTAAAGTGCTATTGCTGCAGGAAGAAGGATCATATCAAGGCTGAGTATTTTAAATTGAAGAATAAGTCTAAAAGAGGTAATCATAAGGGTAAAAAGCCAAAAACTTCTGGCGAGGCCAGTGTTGTTGAAGATGTACAAGATTTGGATAATCATGGTGATCTTCTCATTATCACTGATAGTAAGGTCAATTTAACATGTGACTGGATTTTAGACACTGCCTGCACATACCATATGACTCGCAATCGGGAATGATTTACAACCTATGAGCTGAGAGATATGGGGATTGTTTTAATGGGGAATGATGCCCCACGTAAGATTATCGGTATTAGTTCAGTCAAAATTAAAATGCATGATGGGATCATCATGATGCTTGAGGGTGTTTGGAATATTACTGACTTGGGCCGAAATCTTATTTTGATTTCTACCTTCAATAGTGAAGGCTACAGTTATTCAGGTGGAGGTGGAGTGTTGAAGATCATGAAGGGCTCTCTTGTTGTGTTGAAAGGGCATTAGAGGCATGCCAAGTTATATATCTTAGAGGGTTCGACCATTACAGGTGATGCAGCTCCCACCTTCTCCAAGTTGGATAATACTACACTTTAGCATTTGCGCCAAGGCCATATGAGTGAGAATGGCCTAGCGGAGTTAAGCAAAATAGGACTGATAGATGGTCGATTTAGGAAATTAGAGTTTTATAAGCACTGCATGTTTGGGAAATATAAAAGGGTGAGTTTTAGTAAGTGCATTCACAATACTAAAGGGACAATTGAGTATGTTCATTCAGACCTTTGGAAGCCATCCCAAGTTCCTACTAAGGGTGGTGCAAGTTACATATTGACAATTATTGATGATTTTTTTAGGAAAGTTTGGGTATTGTTTTTGAAGCATAACAGTGAGGTGTTTGCTAATTTTAAGCAATGGAAGACCATAATTGATAAATATCCTGGGAAGCAAGTGAAGTGTCTCCAAACTGACAATAGGTTGGAGTTTTATTTGGATAAGTTTAACTTATTTTGTAAGTTCGAGGGAATTGTTAGGCTTTTGATAGTTCTGGGTATTCCATAGTAAAATAGTGCAGCTAAATGTAGGAATATGACATTGATGGAGAAAGTCCGGTGCTTACTTTCTAATTTCTGATTACCAAAGTCATTTTGGACTGAAGCTGCTATTACAACCTATTTTCTTATGAACCGTTCTCCTTCGACGGTGATAGATAAGAAAACTCTGGAAGAAATATGGTCTGGTACTCCTGCTAATTATGCTAACTTAAGAATATTTAGTTGTCTTGCCTATGCTCATATTAATAATGGTAAATTGGAACCTAGGTCTAGAAAGTGTCTTTCTTGGGTATATGTCTAGTGTTAAGGGTTATAAGCTTTGGTATTCCGGGTTGAGTAAGATTATTATAAGTCACAATGTAATCTTTAATGAAACTCATATGTTATATAAATAATCTCTTAGAGACAATTGTAGTGAGTTTGTGCAGTAGTATAATGCAGACATGAAGGTGGAGTTTCCATTTGGAACAGAATCTACACCAAAAGCTACATCATATGAGAGTTCAGAGGTGACTAATGATGATGAAGCTACCATACCTCAGTACTCTATTATAAGGGACAGACTTAGGGTGGCCATTAAACCACCATAAAGAAACGGTAAAGCATATATGGTGGCTTATGTATTCAATGTGGCCGAAGATATTAAAGCCGGTGAGGAACCATCTACCTATAAGGAGCCAATCAATTGTGTGGATTTAGCAAAATTGTTGGCTACCATGCATGAGGAGATGGAGTCTCTACACAAGAATAGCATATAGGATTTGGTGAACTTACCCAAAGGCAAGAAGGTTGTTCAGTGTATTATTAGTATAGATGTGCCCTAAGGCCATTATTGTATGTGGACATTGTATATTTATCCCTTTGGTAATAAAATATTCATTTAAATTAAAGTGTTTATTTATTTGAGTATTTACCCTTAGTATTATGTTGAATGAGTTTATTATCAATAGTTGATAATATGAGTGACAAACTCATTTGGTACATATACTATAAATGTTCATAGTTATTGGATTAATATGTGGGTACTATTAATCCTTAGACTATCACCTCTGTCTATTTTCCTTGATCGGTATGTGATATCGATAGTGGGAGGAAGTGAGTCTTATACTACTTGATATGAGATATCAGAATAGATATGTGGATACTCATGTGATAAGTGGATCGAACTGTGACATAAGATTTATGAATTCCATGGATATTCACATAAGTCAACAATCACAATCTTGGACATAATGGTGCATATGGTCCTTCGACCTGAGGCAACACGGTCATCCACGTATGGTTGGTTCGAGTTTGTTACCGCTTACATACTTGTGCCAGCCACGTGCGTGTATATGGTGTGTGGTCACTCTAGTTAGTTATATGTAGGAATGAGTGATCGGCCAAAATGGAATTCATTACCTGGAGTGAACCGGGATGAGATGCTATGCTATCTAAGTTATTCTCGATGAATAAGTACTTGGCCAGGTCAAACTTGACTTACCCGAAAAGAGTTTTGGTGCTAGAAAGAGTTTCTAGTAGATGTCATGTTTTATCGAGAATTGAACTTGAGATGAGGTCATATGATTGAGGCAATTAGAGTTTGAATAAACTGTGACTCTAGCCAATATCGGGATCTTGTGATGAATGGACATTTAGTGCACAGTAATTATGTTCTATGGTTCTTGAGGATCTACATAAAGCATTCATTTCTATTTGGGTAGTTGTGACATCTATATTAGGGGTCACTCACAACTTATGAGAACTAAATGTGATTAATTGGGATTTTCACATTTAGGATAGAAAGGTGTTTCCATAATATTAAGTGTTAATATTATTTTCCATTGCCATTTAGACTTAAACCTAGTAAGTCACACACACAAGTGCTACACTTGTGGAGATTAATATTAATTTGATTATTAATTAAAGAGTTTAATTAATCAATTAAATTAATTGAATTAGATTTGCACATATGTGGGGATCTAGCATATCTCAAAATCTAAATTCAAAGATTGGGACTTAATTGTAATTAAATAAATATTAATTTAGACTTGATTTAATATGTGATATTAAGTTCAAGGACTAGATTAATATTTGCCTCCAAGTGCATTTATATATGGGCCATAAAATGGACCATGTATATTGATTAAGATGGCTCATGACATTGACCATGTATATTAATTAAGATAGGCTATAAGATGGACCATGTATATTAATTAAGATGGACTTAAAATGGACTTGGGATGGGCCTTTATTTAAAGAGTTTAAATAAGCCCATAAGTTGTCTAGTTTGGTATGGAGTGGGCTTTCTCTAAGTGTAGAGAAGCCCATATGTCCATAACCTTATCCCAACTCATTAAGGGTTAATGAGGTCAAAGGCTAAGGTTATCCATATAACCAAATACCACCCACTCACTTATAAACCAAAGCCATGCATATAGATAGAGTATGAGATACTCAATCTATCAAATGCATGTAGCTTGAGTATGAGATACTCAAGCCATAGCATTGCATGTGACCTAAGTGTGAGACACTCAAGTTGTTATTGTTATTATAATATTAGTTTTGTTTAAGTTAGTAAAGAGTGTAGAGACAATACTCTAACTCCTAATGCATGTGACTTAAGTGTGAAACACTCAAGTCATAACTATTATCATACTATTTTTATATTAATAGTTAGTTGAGTTTGTAGAGACAACTAACACACAACTCTATTTTGCACATTTTGAGAGCATTTGATATTCTAGCAAAAGAAAGAAAAGGATTGAGAGTGTCTTCTTCCTTCTTCTTCTTCTAGTGTAGAGAATTCAAATATACACAAGAGTTGTGTGCTTCCTAGTTAAAGCCATTGTTGTACAAGAGTTGTACAAGTGCAAGTCCATCATCCATTGGAGGTTGCTTACTTTTTCCATTCATCCTAGCTTAGTGATGTTCTTTCAAGCACCTTGGGTCATAGAGGAGAGGCTTGTGGCTTGAGCATCACCATCCTTGGAGGTCTTCCTTGTCCAATCCGTGTGTATCAAGCTAGAGGCTTCACATTTGGGGAGCTTGGAGCTAGTAGATCAACTTCAACCAAAGCTTTTCGAGCGTGCTACTAACTAGGAGTTCTTGTAAGTGTTACTAAACTCTTAGTTACTAGGTCTTATATTGTGAATGCATGACTTAGTTATTTGTTGATAAAATGTTATCTTTGATGCATGTTTAGCTATGTAAGAGTACATGTGATATGATCCATGGGCATGGATGTGTTTTATGTTTAATGCAAATATTGCATGCAATTAAAATTTTTAAATTCTGCATTTTGGATTGTTACACTTTCGCACTATCCTTCAATGTCCTAGTCTTTTAACTTAGAATGTTTGATGCATATGTAAGCATGAATCAACAAGTCTGGGTCTTGAGGACTTGAAATGTTAGTGTGCTCTCTTAGAGCATGAAATTTTATATTCGAGTCTCTTAGACTTAGAATTTTTATCTTACGAACTTGGAATTTTGAATGCTCTATTAGAGCATGAAATTATATGTCTAAGTCTTTTGAACTCGAAATGTAGGAATGCTTATCTGAGCATAAATCAAAAAGTGTCAATTTCATGAACTTGAATAATTACGATTCCCATTTAAGCATGAATCGATAAATCTAATTTTAAGGACTTAGAATGTATGGATACTTATCTGATCATGAATCGGTAAGTATAAGTCTTAAGGACTTACTTGAAATGTAGGAATGTGAAAGGATGAAGTTCATGCAACAACCAAAAGATGCAGAATTTTAAAAATTTTGTTGCATGTAACTCTTGCATCATACATGAACCACATCTAGCCCAAAGATCATATCACATAGAAAATACATAGCTAAACATGCATCAAGGACAACATTTCAACAACAAACAACCAAGTCATGCCATCAAGCCATAAGACCTATCAACTAAGAGTTTGGTAACACTTATAAAACTCCTTAGTTGGTAGCACGCTTGAAAAACTTTGGTTGATGTTAATCTACAAGCTCTTAGCTCCCCAAATATGAAGCCTCTAGCTTGAAACAAACAAGTTGCATAAGAAAGTTCTCCAAGGTTAGTAAAGCTCTACCCACAAGCCTCTCTTCTTTGACCCAAGAGCTTGTTAGAACTCCTTTAAGCTTGAATTTATGAAACAAAGATATAACCTCCAATAGAGATGGATATGGTCTTGTACACTAATGGTCTTGACTTGAAAGCACACAACCCTTATGTATATTTGAATTTTCTACACTTGAAGAAGAATAAGAAGGAAGAAGACACTCTCAATCCTTTTCTCTCTTTTGTAAGAATATCAAATTTGCTCTCAAAATGTCAAAATGTGTTAGAAGTGTGTTGTCTCTACACCCTCCACTCACTTAAACAAAAACCAATTTGATAATAACTTGAGTGTCTCACACTCAAGCCACATGCATTATTATAGTTTGAGTGTCTCACACTCAAGCTACATGTACTTGATAAATTGAGTGTCTCACACTCAATCTATATGCATGGCTTTGCTTTTGAGTTAGTAGGTGTTGTTTGGTTACATGGATACCCTTAGCCTTTGACTTATTAACCCTTAATGAGTTGGGCTAAGGTTATGGACATATGGGCTTCTCTAACACTTAGATAAGGCCCACTTCATACCAAAAAGACAACTAATGGGCTGATTTAAGCTCTTTAAATAAAGCCTATCCTAAGTCCATCTCTATTAATATAAATAAAACTTGGAGGCAAATATTAATTTAGTCCTTGAACTTAATATCACATACTAAATCAAGTCCAAATTAATATTTATTTAATTACAATTAGATCCTATCCTTTGAATTTAGATTTCGGGATATGTTAGATCCCCATATACTCATAAATCCAATTCAATTAATTTAATTAATTAATTAAACTCTTTAATTAATAATTAAATTAATATTAATCTTCAAATGTGCAACTCTTGTGTATGTGACTTACTAGGTTTAAGTCTAAATGGCAATGAAAAATAATATTAACTCTTAATATTATGGAAACTCTTTCCATGCTAAATGTGAAATTCCAATTAATCACATTTAGTTCCCATAAGTTGTGAGTGACCCCTAGCATAGATATCACGACTACCCAATTAGAAATGAAAGTTATATGTAGATCCACAAGAACTATAGAATATAATTATTGTGCACTAATGTCCCTTCATTACAAGATCCTGATATCGGCTAGAGTCACGGTATAGTCAAACTCTAATTGTTTCAATCATATGACCTCATCTTAAGTTCAATTCTCGATAAAATATGACTATTACTAGAAACTCTTTCTAGCACTAAAACTCTTTTCAGGTAAGTCGAGTTTGACCTAGCCAGGTACTTATTCATCAAGAATAACTTAGATAGCATAGGATCTTATCTTGGTTCACTCTAGGTAATGAATTCCATCTTGGTCGATCACTCATCCCTACATATAACCAACTAGAGCCACCACATGCCATATACCCATGTGTGGCTAGCACAAGTATGCAAGTGGTAACAAACTCTAACCAACTATATGTGGATGACCGTGTCGCCTCAGGTCAAAGGACCATATGCACCATTATGTCCAAGATTGTGATTATTGACTAAAGTGAATTTCCATGCAATCATAAATCTTACATCACAGTTTGATCCACCCATCACATGAGTATCCACATATCTATTCTGATATCTCATAACAAATAGCATGAGACTCACTACCTCCTACTATCGATATCACATACCGATCAAGGAAAATAGACAAAGGTGATAGTCTAGGGATTAATACTACCCATATATTAATCCAACGACTATGAACATTTATAGCATATGTACCAAATGAGTTTGTCACTCATATTATCAACTCTTGATAATAAACTCATTCAGCTAGTACTGAGGGTAAATATTCAAATAAACTTAACATCTAATTTAAATGAATATTTTATTGCCATAGGGATAAATATACAATGTCTACATACAAGAATGGCCCTAAGACACATCTACACTAACAGAATGCTCATCTAAGCGTGAATCAACAAGTCGGAGTTTCATAAATTTAGAATATTAGGATGCTCATTTGAGCATGAATTGATAAGTCCAACTTTCAAGGACTTTAAGTGTAGGGATATTTATCTGAGTATGAATCAACAAGTCCAAGTCTTAAAGAATTGGAATGTAGGAATGCTCATCTGAGCATGAATCAATAAGTCTAGGTTTCAAGGATTTAGAATGTAGGAATGTTTATTTGAGCATGAATAGACAAGTTCAAGTTTCATGGAAGATCCTTATCTAAGCACGAATTGACAAGTCCAAGTTTCGAGGCCTTATAATGCAAGGATGCTCATATGAGCATTAATCGACAAGTTCGAGTCTTATGAACTTGGAATATAAGAATGCTCATCTAAGAACGAATTGACAAGTTCAAATTTTAAGGACTTATAATGTAGGAATGCTCATCTAAGCATGAATCAACAAGTCTAAATTTCATGGACTAGGAAAGTTATAATGCTAATATAAGTATAAATCGGCAAGCCTGAATCTCGAGGACAT
>CATIWO010483310.1:0-26632 GCA_949673435.1 Macaranga tanarius
TGAAATATACATACTCGCACAACACACACACATATATAAATATATATAGTAAATTATCGGTTCTGGTTTCGGTTTTTCGGTTTGGAGCAGTTCGGTTCGGTTCGGTCCGGTTCTCGGTTCGGAGAACTCATTATCTCCAGACCCGTCCCAATAAAAATTTTCGGGACAGTTCGGTTCGGAGAAAGTCAAACAGTCAACGAATATTTTCGGTTCTGAAGATTTTCGATTCGATTTTTTCAATTTTTCGGGACAGTTCAGGTTTCTCCGCGAACCGCGCTCAGCCCTAAAAGGGGCACACAAATTAGACCACTTATTGCCATTCCAACCACACCAAATACTTTACAATATTTTATCCTTCGCGATGGACTGTAGGTGTCGCTCTATTTTTTTATTTTCATTATTTTTTCCTAATTCCTTTTTTCCCTCTCTTCACACCGTCGTTCTCCTTTCTCCAGTCACTGCAAAATTCCTGCTCCCTTCCAAAATTTTACCGAACGAAGCTTTCCGGCAATCGGGAGCCAAAGCAATTTCTTTTGAACCGCAAAAATCGCAGGGCTCCATGTAGTAGTACCATTTATTGATAGGTATTGGTAATTTGCAGTGTTGATGATGTTTGATTAAATGGATATTTTTGGTGGGCTTCAGATGTTTCTGATAATAGAGCTGATGGCTTCTGTGACATATTCTTTACGCTACTTTGTGAGTTGTGACTTGTATACTTCAATAAAAAATATATATATCAATTTCATCAATTAGTAAGTGTCTAAAATTTTTTATAATATAAATACAGATACATATATATTTGTATATATATTCAATTCAAGCTGTTGGATGTTTATATTTTGAATTCAAAAAAAATCGCCTCCCAATCGAATTGAAAATGCCATTTTGTCTGTGGCAGGCGGACTATTCTAACCACTCACACAGCCAAGCTTGACTTTGACAAGAGGACTCGATCATTGTCCCTGTTACAACAATCCACTCTTCAAACTTAAACAAGAAGGTTGCTTCAACAATTCCATATTCACAGCTAATTAACGATTCTACTGACACGCATGGAAATGGAAGGTAAGATCGTTTGCGTGACAGGCGCGTCAGGATTTGTAGGGTCATGGCTCGTAAAGAGGCTCCTTGAACATGGCTACGTCGTCAGGGCAACAGTCCGTGATTGTGGTTTGAAACAAATTCTTAGCTTTGCTGTTTACTTTAATTGCCTTTTCTTTTTTGTGAATAAATGTGTAGTGGTGGTTTGGGTGCAGAAAACATGAAGAAGGTGAAGCATCTGTTGGATTTGCCAAAAGCTAGTACCCACCTTAGCTTATTTAGAGCGGACCTGGTAGAAGAAGGAAGCTTTGATGATGCAATTCAGGGCTGCTCCGGAGTCTTCCATGTCGCTACCCCTATGACTTACTCTCTTGATCAAGACCAAGAGGTACTGCTCTATTTATTTACTAAATCATCAACTTTTATAGCTCAAATTTGAGTAAATTTTATGGTGCCAGGCTGAAATAATAAGGCCAACTGTAAATGGGGTTTTGAACGTTATGAGATCCTGCTTGAAGGCCAAGACCATCAAGAGATTCATCTTCACCTCATCCACTGGAACCATTACAGCTGGAGACCCGCCTGCCCCGACTATATATGATGAGAGCTGTTGGACTAATGTTGATTATTGCTATGCCCAAAAGATGTCTGGATGGGTCAGCATTGTTCTATACTTTTTCTTTTTTTTGCTCCTTTTAATGATTGTTTGTAGCAACACTTTCTTCTTTATAGAGGACACCTAGAAGAAGAGAGCTCTATATACTTGGAGGCTTCAGCTTTGATGAGAAGATATATATATATATATATATATATATATATATATTTCTAATCTAATGATCCTGTGCTTGGCTTTTTTGATCTTGTATATAGTCCTATTTTGTTGCGAAAACAAAGGCAGAGATAGCAGCATGGGAATTTGCTAAAGAAAATGGCTTAATTCTCATCACTGTTCATCCATCAGCTGTTATTGGTCCATCTCTTAGCTCTTCAACGCCTATCAATTTGGAATTAGCAATGGCCTTGCTTAAAAGTATGCAAAATCACTATCATCTATATGTTTACTATGTTTATTTTCACAAATCCAGTAGGCAGTTACTAATTAATCGCAACTCACATAATATAGGAAATGAAGCTCTTTATGATTGGATAAGTAGGGGACAAGCCGTGCATTTAGATGATGTGTGCAGTGCCCATATATTCTTGTTTGAGCATGCACAAGCTAATGGAAGATACTTATGCTCCAGTCATGACTTCACCATCCATGAGATCGCAAGCTCACTGAGGCAAAAGTATCCAGAGTACAATATTCCTGTCAAGTATGTATTGTATATTTGCTTGTATGTGATATATCAATCAAATTGGCATATAGATGGTTGATGGACTTGATATTTAATCTCTATTAATGTATGCAGACTAGAGGGTGTTGATGAATCTTTGAAAGTTGTTCCTTGCTCATCGAAGAAGTTGATGGACTTGGGATTCGCATTCAAGTATGATCCTAGCCAATATGATGCGGGAGATTTGTTTATTGAAGTTATTGAATTCTGCAAAGAGAAGGGACTGTTGTCGGTGCCGCAGGGGAAGTAGACTATAAGATGTATTTATTTTAATAAATTTAATAAACTAATATTTTAATATTTAATCTTATTATTATTATATATTAATTATTATACACCTGATTACATAGAATTTTTTATTTTATTTTATTCAACATGGATATTTCTCTATGTTCATTTGTCTCATCAAGGGATGCGAGTCAAGTGGAAAAATGGCTCAGGATTTGCTTTTGGAGCAGCTTTAGTCACTTGTGGAACACCAAAGACGTTCCAGAATCTTAGTGTTTCATCACCTGCTGCTGCCGCTGTTGCTACCGTACAACCATCCGGACTCTGAAGAAAAAAACATTATTAATTAATTTGAGTTATATATATATAAACAAGTAAACCAAATTATCAAGCAATTCAATTCGATTCAATTGTTACCTGAGTCATATAAAGGACCCTTGAAGTGTGACCAGTGAGTTCTGCCATTTTCATCATTGATGGATACTTCCACAAAGTAAGCTAATTCTGAATGAACCCATGAGAGCTAAGCAGTTCTCTCTCATTCTTGTTCCACAGCAGAGAACAAACCTGAGAGCCAGAGAGCCAGTGTCTACTGAGTTTAAACAGGCACCTGTGTGTGTGTTCCAAAACTTGATAGTTCTGTCACCTCCACCACCTCCAGTGGCCAGCAAATTACCCTGGAATGGACACAAAGCAAGGGCCTTTACTCCAGAAGTATGTTCTTGAAGCCTGTGGAGCCATTGTGTAGCTGAATTTGATGATGATGCAAGAGATCTATCCCATATGTGAACAAGGTTCTCATTGCCTCCACTGGCTAATTGTTGTCCTGAAGCTGACCATTTAAGCCCACAAACCTCTTGTTGGTGCCCTCTATATGTCTTCACAATATGTGATCTAATTCTAACATCATTGTTAATTATTTGGCCATCCATTCCTCCAGTAGTAAGGATATGTTTGTTCCATGCCAGTGCCCCAACTCGCGATCTGTGTCCACCTCTCCTCTCGGTGTTCTTAGCTGCAGTGATGATATCACCATATCAATAAATAAATTAAGTGACCAACACACAAAAAAGCACAAAAAGAATGTCAAAAAAAAAAAAAAAAAACATCAATCACAGTAAACAAACAAACCTTTCGATTAGCAGCAGAATCCCATAACTGGACTTGAGAATTGTTGAAGCCAACAGCAATGTGGCGTCCATCAGGAGCTCAATTGACACTGGTAATGGGACCAATTTCATCATCAACAGTCACAAGCTCCGATGTAGAACCATCAGAAGCATCCCACAAATAGACAGTATTTCCAAGAGCTATAGCTAGAACATTGGTGCTACCCCAATCCAATAAGTTTAAGTAGAAATCATCAACAAGATCAGGAGCATCCAAAGTCCTTTCAGAAGTCTGCAAACAATAATAAAAACAAAACAAATCAAAACCCATAAAGAAACTAACAAATCACCATATATATCAATGAATCAAACGAATTAGATATAGATATGTACCTGTGGAATGTGTCTGCGAGGCTTTGTCAATTTGGGCTGAACATGATGAGTTGGAGAAGTGTGTTGTCGAGGAATCAATTCAACAGGAGCAGGAGGTTTGTTCTTGAAAGCAAGAATGCGTGTGCGGTTCATGTTCAAGGCGTCTGCCAATTGCTTCCTGTACGCCTCTCTTCTGGTACTGGGTTGTTCTTTTTACCTTCAGTTAACATAAAATGCGCGTAACCCATATCCATGGCTGACCCATTGGGTATAAATCTATCCAACTGCGTTACATTCAATACACAATAAGAAACAATCCCACTTCAATGATAACATAAAGATTGATAAAAAGACTGAAGAAGAAGAAGAAATCTTACATTTTCTTTAGAAAATCGTGGGTTTCCTGCATCAATTTATTTGTTAATAAAAATAGAAAAATACCCAAATCAAGAAAAACAAATAATCGAACTGACAGATATATGCAAATCAAAAAGCAAAAACAAGAACAGAAATATATATGCAAATAATAGATATATGGATTATCAACAAACAGCACAAATTAGATTATAATAAAAACACAGACAGAGCAGAGAAAAGAAGAGATTTGTGAGCGTTGTTGTTGTTGAGGTTTAAGAAAAAGAGAGCGATTATGGAGTGGAATAATTGGCGGTGGATTTATATATCGGGAAAGAAAGTAGCCGTTGGAAAATATATTATAGGTTGACGGAAATGTCCCTCATCTACTTATCTTTGTTGGGGCTAGAAAAGGAAAATTACCACAAATATTATATTTTTAAATTTTTTTTGATCCCAATGATAAAATCATTAAAGAGAGAAGCTTTACAACCTACAAAAGGAGTATAAAGCAAACCCAAGCTTTGCTAACTCCAACCAAGAGCACAACTATAAGCTGCTATACCTGAAATTAAAACCGAATCCCTTCCATCATAGGAATTTCCAAAAAGGATAACACTTGTAGTCAAAACATCAGAATTGACTATGGATGTGAGAGGATTTTAAAAATCAAAAACAAAGAGAGAAAACTACAGCCAGAAACAAAAACAACACCAAACAAAAACAACACCAAACAAAAACAACACAAACAACAACAACAACAAAAAGAAGGAAGGCTTAGTTATTGCCTTCGCATCTCCTTCTCGGCCTGATTCAGATGTCTGCTTCTGATCCGTCATCCAAGCTTAGCTCACAAACTGATGAGGCTTGCTAGATCATTGAAACCCAGCTGCCCAAAAACCAGATCGACTGAATCATGGATCCTGACTTGGATGGGTTTAACTCTTTCACTTCAATGGCATCTGAAACTTTCACATCTGAAGCTTGGAAGGGTTCAAGTTCTGGATGTGATGAGCCATGGATCCTGTCGCCAAGTTTGCAGACCATAAACAAAATAAACGTAACCCCTAACATAATAAAACAAGATAGATTTATTTATATATAGAAAACACTAGAAAGGAAAGGTTGTTTAGTGATTTTTTGGCCATAACCAGTATTCAAATGACAAAGACGAAGATGAACAGTAGACTATAAGCTGTTAGAGCTATTTTGGGGAAAGTTGAAGTATATAAATTACATGATAGTTAATTAGAGTGAAAAAAAATTGATTAAAATAAATATGATTGTTAAATATTTATAATAGATATTTTTTTGATTGTATAATTATAATTATACTTCATATTTTTCACTTTAATTTGTTTATTAAAGCAAAATATGTTAGTAAAAAAAGTGTTCAACGAGTCAACATAAATTGCAAATTTAATGGTGTCTGAGGTTCCGTTTGTTTGCGGAAAATATTTTGTCTCTTAAAAAATATTTTTCATAAAAAAATATTTTTCAAAAAAATATATTATTTTTTTTATGTTTGGCTACAATACTAGAAAAATAGTTAAAAAGTATTTTTGGAATTTAGTTTGTAATAGATTTTTTTCTAAATTATATAATATTACATAGAAATGGTAACATTATTTTTTATTTTTTTCTCTATCTTTATATTTAATATGCATTCAAGTCTTGGAAAATAACTTCCCGTTCTTAGAATAGGAAGTTGTTTTCCCATATTTTTAAGTTATTTTTCTTTGACTAATAACTTATTTTTCTTTGACTTATTTTATTTTGGTAACAAAACATTAGAAAATATGAGAAAATATTTTCAGGATAATATTTTCCACAAACAAACGGAGTCTAAGAGGACAAATCTTTTATTAATTATTATTGTTTCATGGTGTCTAAGAGGACAAAACACTTCTCATTACTTATTATAAAAATTTCTTCTAAACAAAATTCCAATGCTAAAATAAAAATCTGCTTAATGATGACGGCCAACAGATAATTAAGAAATCCCACAAATAGCTAGAATCACAACCATTAATTAAGAGTCCTAACAATTCTTTTTTCAAGTGATTGCAAAATAGCCCTTCAGGGTATACATATATACATATACAATTTTGTAACAGTCTGATTATACAAAACAAAATTAATAAAGGTTAAGGCTCTGTTTGTTTACGGAAAATATTATATCTCTTGAAAAATATTTTCCAAAAAAAATATTTTCCAGAAAAATATAATATTTTTTTATGTTTGGCTATAACACTAGAAAAATAGTTAAAAAATATTTTTAGTTTTTAGTTTATAATAGATTTTTTCCTAAATTATACAATATTACATATAAATGGTAACATTATTTTTTATTTTTTTTCTCTCTTTATATTTGATAAGCATTTAAGTCTTGAAAAATAACTTCCCGTTTTCAAAATGGGAAGTTGTTTTCCCATATTTTTAAGTTATTTTCCTTTGACTAATAATTTATTTTCCTTTGACTTATTTTATTTTGGTAACCAAACATTAGAAAATAAGAAAAAATATTTTCGGGAAGAATATTTTTCGTAAACAAACGGAGCCTAATAGAGAAATAGAAAATGGTTGATAAAAAGAATTTTTTATATAAAAAATCTTAAAGTCTTAAAATAAAAAATATAAAAAATACTTTTAGTATTATAAAAATCTTAAAATAAAAAATTTAATACTTCAAATAATTATATATTTATTTTTATTGCTTTAAGTTAAATTATTATTTTTAAATAATTTAAATAAAATAGTTTTAATTGTAATTTTTAAAATAATAATTTAATTTAAATAGATCTAATATTTTTTTTAAATAATTAAAGCACAATTAAATAATAATTTTAATATTATGTATTACTTCAAAATTTCAAATAATTATAAAAAATATTAAATCTTTTGTAATATAAACAGAAAATTAACTAAACTTTAAAATGTTAAAATTAACTACTTTTTAAAAAGGTTTGGAAACTGAAATGTAAAAATTAAAGAGTTAACTTACAATAAAATTAATAGGGGGCATTGTTCTAAAACTTAGATATTAAAATCACAAAAATTATGTTACTCTTAATGCTATTATCCAAATTAATTTTTTTAATATCATTTTATGCTTTACTTACGCTACTTGAACTAGGGGTGTTCATCGGTCGGTTTTTGGGCAATTTTCTGACCGAACTGAAATAACCAAATTTGAAAAAATCAGAACTGAACCGAATTTGGTCCAAAACCAAACCGAACCGAAATTTTTGGGTAGAAAACCGAACCAAAAATTTTAAAATATTGATTATTTTTATATTAAATTTGTATATATTTGTATATATTTTTAACAAATATTTAGAAAAATTAAAATAAAAAATAAAAAAATCGGTTATTTCGGTTAATAGAACTTTTTTTTATATAAAACCGAACCAAATTTCAATTAAGTTCAATTCAAAAAATTCAAAAATTTTAAAAATATAAACCGAACCGAACTGAATAGGGTCGGTTCGGTTTTCGGTTAGGCCATTTCGGAGGCCATGAACACCCCTAACTTGAACCAATATTGAAAGTTTGTTTTTGAATAATTAAGGACATCTTTAATCCCATGTTATAAGAAAAAGTTCAGGGATCAAAAAGAAAAATATAAAAAGTTTAGGGACTTAAATTTTTCTAGTTCAACAAACAATAACCGTCGACTTGGTACGAAAATCCTCTTTTTCTGCAAGAGAAAAAATAAAACCCTAACTAATTTGATCGATCTCCGAGTAACGATGAGAAATGTGTTAAATGTGTCTCATTTGCTATTGAATCTATTAATCCTTCAATTTTTACAAGGAATTTTAGCAATCAGGTATGAATTTGATACGTTTTGATCTGATTTGTTTTTTTTTTTTGAAGAATTTAAGTTTTTTTTATGAACAATTCAGTCCATTTCAGAGTAATGTGTGTGATTTTTGGCCATTTTTTACATTCATGATCGTGATAAAATGTAGAAATTATGTGTAGAACTTGCTGGAATGTATCACGTCAAGCAGTGGTTTCTTTAGATTTTTCTTTTGTTGTTAAATTTGCTTACTTTTCAGGTTTTTGATTTCATAATTTTTTTAGAAAACTTCCGTTTCAGCTGTAGCAGAATAAAACTTGTTAATTTTAAGGTGTCTCGCACTGCTCTTGTCCCAAGTATATCATTTCATTAGATCAAATTAGAGTGGACTGAGTTCTCAGTTATGAAGAGATGTTATAGAATTAAAATCAATTTTTTTCTAGAAGAAAATGAAACATTGGTTTCTTGAGGGAAGAAATAGAAATGAAGAGGCATAAGTAAAGAGCTAAATTCCTCGTGAATTTAGTAGGACAGTAAATGATGATCTAACTGTTTCTAGGTCAATGCATATATAAATATATGATGTACTAAATAAAAGGTTTAATGGAATTGAGTGATTGATTAACAATATAGAATGGCAAAAGGACATGTTTGTGACAAGGTTATGGGGGAACTAATTGACGATAAGTGATGGAAATCTTTCAAGATAGTAGCTTGGTCTAAAGTTTTCTGTTCAATGCATGCTCTAGTCTTTGGAGACTTTATTTGAAGCGAGTGAGATGCAAAGCAACATACTGTTTTCAATTAAAACTAGGCTAATTTTTATTTAAGCATTTTATTTAGTATTGGAGACTCTGTTTTCAGAATTGATTTGGTTTTGTATTGACTTTGAGTTGTTGCGACTTCTTTAGTATTTTAATTCCTTTCTCTATATGAGTAATTTTAATTCATCTGCTGGAATGATTTGTCATATTTTGTTTGTGGATTATCGGTATTAAATACAGGAAGGATATTGGATTTCAAGAGGGAAAAATTTGCAGAAATACAGTTCAAGGAAGATTTCTACTATCTGATGATAATGGTGGGTGTTTTCTTTTATTGTTTGGGTTGTCTATCATTCTATGTTTTAAGTAGCTTTTAGACTTTATTTTAGAATCTTGAAATAATTTTGTGAGGATTGTTTTTACAGAAGGTATTTCTTTTGATAAGGAATGAACCCAAGCAAAATTGTTTTATTTGTCTGATAAAATTAGTTAATTTTATGAAAGATTAGAAAAAGGTTTTTTACCCTTAAATGATAAACAACCTGAAATGGGGGAAGTTTTATGCATTGGAACATTTTTGTGTTTGATACAGACAGTAGCATAAGTATTTCTGAATACAAATACTATCAGAGAAAGTGTGAAGCATGTTGCCTCAATTAAATAGGACATAAAGAAAAAACATGCTGGTTAGATAAGTATCATAGAGCACAAGATCTTAAAGAGACTAAAATAAGATGTAAGATATAGAACCTGTAATGATTCATTTCAAATGTATAATTGACTTTAACAAGAAAAAGAATTTTCAGTTTTTTTGAGAATGAAATTTTGTGCAAAACAAACACCTAATAGTTGGTGGATGTAATATTAGGCCCTCAAGCTAAATCCACTGATGTCTTATTGTATTTTAGGCCATGTATGCAATGCTTTATCACTGGATCCTCAGTCTCGCTGTTGTCCTGTGAAAGGAGAGAAATTCTCTTGTCAGTGAGTTTTTCGGAGAAGATTTCTGAGGCTCTGTTTTTTTTCCAATAATCAGAAAAACTAATCAGAATTTATTGTTGTTTGCAGTGGATGTAATCTTCTTTCACATTGTTGCAATTCCTATGAATATTGTGTTTCATGCTGTTTGAACCCTGCAAGGGTATTTTCTTAGCCACCTATTTGGCTGATTTGGCTCTGTTGCTTTGAGCTGATCATTATTCATGTCAGCTGAAAAAATGGGACTTAATTTTTGGATTTATTCTGCAGACGCAAGAGGAAGAAGTCATGAAGCTGAAAATAGCCAAGCCAGCAACTGCAGGTTTCTTTCTTTCTTTTCCCCCTATGTTATATGAGAAAGAAAGCTTAAAGTTGTCTAAATTCCAAACAATGTGCAAAATGATGCTTAACTGTAGAAGATGACTCATGTAGACTATGTAAGTAGCATAATGTATTATATAATGGGAAATTTATGGAGATTTTCAATTAAAATCAGATAATTTCATATATTGATGTTGGACTGAGCATATGGAAGCTGTGTGAAACAATAATGCAATAAGAAATTTGGGTGGTAGATTGCTATTTCTGACGGGTTGCTAATATATGAGTTTTTATTGTTGCTTGAGCCTGCATTTTTTTTTAAGGGAGCTGGAATAAGAGAAATTTATATTTCAGTCCCACTTTATGGCTACAATTTATTTCAATTTTTGTGAGGATAACCAGCATTTACATTCTGCTATATCAGGGACTTATGCTAGTATTTTTGATTTCTGTGCTGGGAGGTGTCGTCACAATTCTGAGAGTGTGGTAAGTTCTAGTTATGGATTTATATATTTAATTATTTTTCTCTCTCAATGATTTGATAAAAATTTTCTGTTAGATGATGTCTATTATAGAGGCTATGCTATTTAGTCTGGGACATTTACTCCAAGTTAGGGTATGGAAACGATGCATGATCTCTGCCTTGGGGGTCAAACCATTTTGCTTATTTTCTTTAGTTTTGATTAAATATTCAATGGATGAATGACATTTGATAATGGTATAGAGAGAACTTATTGGAATTATCTTTCAAGATTTGGAGCTTTAGTCGTGGTATCATATTATACAGTAGAATCTATGGGAAGTGAACAAGAAGAAGTTGGATGTGAATTTTACTGGAAAATGTTTTGTAACAGTGAAGCATTAGTTCTTTTCTTACGGCATTTAGATATTTATGAGCATCTTGCTTAAAATAAATGAGAGGATTTTTTGGGGAAGAAGGACCTGGATGTGAAAGTGCAAGACGAAGATGCAGTCATCATTTAGTGCTTGGATGATGGTGATTATGTTCATCGTCTTTCCTGTTTCATTCTTGGTTTTCATGGAATCCTTGCACTTTGGCCTCCATTATCATCCTATTTTCTGTATATTTGATTACTATCTTTTCCTTTTCTCTTGGTTGTACACATAGGCTGGCATTTCCCTGATCTTTTTAGTGTGTTGTTGGGTTCTGGGAAGAGGATTCTATGATAATTAGATCCATAAAAGGAATATGAAAATGTTGTCAACATAGAAAGACGTGTATGATCATTAGTTTATTAGTTTATATTAAAGGCTTTAAGCAGTTGAAAGAGCAAGATGCTATATTTACATTGCAAGTTGTCCTATGTCATTAGTTCCCACAAATGAAATTAAGGAACTGAAAAGGTCCTTTAGATAGACACAAACATTTTACTGGGATATTCAAAGTGAGATGAACTTCTTTTGGAGGGTGTAGAAGAAGATAACATGTAAATTTGATATGATCAGCTTTCTTAAATGCGTGCTATGGAGAGGATCTCCTTGTTTAATTTGATAAATGATTATTCCTTTCATATTTTATTTGATTTAATTTTTTAAGCACTCTCAAGGTAAAAATGCTTTGAGGTTACCTGTAACTGAAATTTTTACAGTAATGGCACACTGTAACGTCTTCTTATGTACTCTGCATTATAAGTTCATTTCAAATTGCTAAGTGAAGTCCCTTCTTTGCTTGTTGATTGACTTGTATGAAAAAGATAACAATGATAATAATGGTTGCAATTGCTAAGCTGATATTGGCAACAGTGATTATGACAGAAATGATGACAATTATAATAATCAAATAATAGCTATGAAAGCTTCATTAGTCAAAACATTAAGAAAAGTGAAAGCTTGATTTAAATATAGTTGTATGCATCTTCCATCTGTTCATTTTCTAAAATGCTACCATGAACTGAAAAGGCTGTAGCTGATTTTGATGTGATTGCAAATTAGACCAGTTTGTTAATATCAAATAGAGATGATATTGTTCCTGAAATAATTATTGATTGTTGCAGGTTCATGAAAATGCTTATCTGAGTGATTTCCACCACTGCTTTTCTCTGCCAGCAAACTCTACAGGTGTGTGCAGCTGCTTTTTCTGTTTCCTCCCTTTAACGTTATTTTTAGCATTGAACCAAGTATCACATCTTGGCAACAGGATCCTGAATAAAATAAGTTCAATTGTGTAAAACATCCTTGTACTATTATGCATGCTTGTAAGCTTTATATATGAAGTTGTCTTTTTCTTTTCGTCTTTGTGAAGGTGGTGGTGGTGGTGGTGGGTGAAGAAGGGGATGTTGTTGTCTGGCAATATTTGATTAGTAGTTTACTTTTTTCATGTTCTTTGACCTTGAATTTCATATCTGCTAATGTATGTAGTTTGTTAGCCCTACATCTCTCTTTTCCCTGAGTTATTGCCAATCATCTCTCTCCCTCCTCTGCACCCCCCTCCCTTCCTTCTATCTTTCACTCTTTCTCTGTATCCTTTTTGTTTTTCCATTTGGGGAAAGCGGGTGGAGTTTTGGTCGGAGAAGGAAATTGTCTTACCAATTTTATTTTCATGTCCTATAGGTATTGTTATTTGGTAAATTTTATTGATCTATGAACTTCAGTGATAGGGTTTTTTTAGATTCTGATTTATTATCTCAATTTTAATGATGCTTTTCTTTTATCTTTCTTCCTATTAATAGTTAGATCCCTTTCTACATATGATAATTGACATGATCTGCTAATAGTTTATACGTACTTTCTAATTTGCTCTTGAAAGTGATTCTGTGTTTTTATAGTTGTGTGTTGGCATTTCTTGTTCCATTCCCATTACCTAGGAGTTTTTCTTTTATTTATTACATTCTGACTGTAACAGGTGCCAATTATACACAACTAGAAGCAAGACTAGTTGGTATTAATGTAATAATTGGGAGGTAAGTTTGTGAGGTGGCTGTAGTTTTCTTTATATTTTTTTATCTCAACAATTGAATTATTCAATTGGAGCTTACTCCCTGTGAATTTAATAACACTCATTGATAGGCAAGGTGAGTCCTGTGATTTAGCTTGCAAGTCGAATGGACAGTCATGCGTCTTAAATAAGCTTCTGGTGCTAAATCAATGTGACATGTAAGTATCATAATATTTTTTTTTCTGTTCATTTTCATGTTTCCAGTTTTAACATAATAATCTTTTCCTAAAAAGAATCAAAATGAAGGCGGGGTAATAAGAGAAAGAAGTTATTTTCCAAAAAGAGAAAGAAGAATCAGAGAAAAACTTTTGTGTGATTATCTCATTTTCATTGCTGATCCACATTAGCTGGACTATATTCTTATCAAGTTTACAAATGCAGAGTGCAATGGTTAGGATTGAGTAACATAAACATCATGCATTTATTCGAGTTTGTTGCGCTGCACAAAAAGGTTCAATATATTGCATGTGTTTGAGCACAGTGAGGATTTTGAACTTTTAAACTGTTCAACCTGCAAATAATGCATGCCTTACCTCTCCTGTTCTCAGCCAAATTTATTTCCTACTGTCTCAGAAAGTCAAAGATGATTTTTTTTTTTTTTAATTTATCTCACCAAATGCTGGAGGACAAATGCTAGAGGATGATATATGTTTACTTGATCTTCAGATGATTGAATTTTAGGTGTCATAAGATAGTGCGATTTGGAGTACATCATAAATTTATTTCCTTGTATTTTCCAATAGGAATTTTCATATTGTGGTAATCATTCTTTTTTTTTCCTGAACAGCATGCAGAAATATATGAGTTGCAAAGGAACATGTTTAGCAAGCATGGGGACAGATCATCCTGCTGAAGTTGTTGATGATGCCCCTAAACACTTGGTATTTTTTTCTTTGCTTTTAAGTTTTGGTAACTTTTGGAAACATAATAAAATAGGAAGCATTTATGTGTAGAGTGAGGAAAATTATGTGGTGCTGTTTAGCACCTTGGTTCTTAATTATTCATGATTCTATAATTTTTTGGGTGTGCTGGATCCAAGGTCACAATATTGAATTTTTGAAATTTTTTGTTTGCCGAACTATGTCTGTAAAATTGTGAAAGATATGCCATCTTCTTTTGAGTTCTAGTTTGTGCCGTGACGAGATCCTCATGTTTCAAATTTTTATTCAAGATCCTGGAGATTCATATTAGCTTTTTAACCCTTTGTTTTCTTGAGATTTAAAGAAACAGAAATTGTGAGGCAAGGAAAATGTTTCATAAATAAGTTTCTTGAAACTGAGCTTCACTTCATGCATTTAACCTGTGTTTCACAGAACCCAGGAGCATGCTTGTACACTCGAACACAGTCTATGCTTTCATGTGATGGTTCACATCGGCATACCAGGAGACTTTGTCCCTGTGCATAATGTTTGATCGGTAAGTGTTGTTTCCTTCAATGTATCAAATGCAAATATAAGAGTTTCATTGCATAGCATCAAACAGGTTTCTGTAGCATCATCTGTAACTATCTGTAAATTTCCAATGCTATGACATTTTGGGTCAATCTAGTGAATATAAAATTAATATTGGAGAAGATCAGGATATCCTACATACATGAATGAGTCACATTAATGTTCTATAGGAATCTGGATTGTCTGAATTCTTTTTAGTAGATAATAATGTACTTCTTGTGATAATTAAATTTTCTATTTTTATTTGCTTTGGCAAAAACATTAACTATCTTCATAACTTATCTGCAAATTTTTTATTCATAAGCCGTAATTTATTTGCAGGGATATTTTATCCGGATGACAAACTGTAGTAATTTATGTATGATTCAGAATTTACTAGCACGATGCATCTATTTATAAAGGAAGAAAAGGAAGAAAATTTTGTATTCTTGATTTATATGTTTGTGAAGTAGTGTGTATGAGAACATTAAGTAGAAGGCTAGGTTCACTTTGAGAGATGGTGGCAATGGTTGACAAGAGTTTGTACTATTTGATCATGGACTGAACTTTTAAAGAAGAAAGGTGCAGCATTCAAGTCTAAATTAGTGTTTAGCAGTGGATAGTTTTCATGCAGCGGCTTGATGGATAGAGAGAACAAAAGTTGCATTTAACTTCTTGTTCCAAAATTACCATCAATTTTCCAATGACAATAGATAACATATATATACTTGAGGGGGCAGTTCGCAAAAATCTTAAATGGAAGTAGCAATTTTCAATTTTTTGTTAACATAATTGCAACCATTTTTGTTAGTATGTCAAATCGGTGATGGTAATGGACCTAGCAGCTCCTTTCACTCAAAGATAGGATGCATTAAAACTCAAGTAAATCCTCTATTGTCAACTTAGAATTAGCCCAAGTCTATTTAGTAAAATGGAAAAATTTACAAGCACACGTGCTGGAGTAAATTCTTAATTATCAAGTAATGTATTTAGAGTCTATTTGGGATTGCATTTAAAAAGTTGGCTTTTGTGGCTTGAAATTTTTTTTTTTTTTAAAAAAAAAAAAACTGCTTCCCCAACACCATAATTTTGGAAAATTATCTTTAGATATGCTCTTTTGAAAGCATAGAGTCTTGAAATTATGCTTTTAAAAAAAATAAATATTAAAAAAACAGTTTGAGAAACATAATGTCAAACTAACCTTTATTTTTTTCAAGTGAAAATTAGAAATTTTTATCTTTATCAGGAATAAAGTATACATGTTAATACAAAATTATAAAAATATGAGAACTTAACAAGTGCAATGGCAAGATAAGGTATTGTAAATGGTGAAAACTTCCATTGTCGTTATTTGTATTCTAGATAAAATGAATAATTATATTTAGTATGAAAGATTTTTTATAGTGTTAGTTGAATTAGGGAAAAATTAGCATTTCAACAATCAATTTAAAAAATATTTTCATATAAAATAGAGTTCTCAACTTGGAATTTATTAAGCAAACTTCAAGAGTATTTCAATATCTCTCAAAAAAAAAAAAAGTATTTCAATAAATCCCATGAAAAAAAATTATTACCAAGAGAACATTATAACTTAATAGAGTTGTAAACTTGTAATTATAGAAATTTGATTTTAACTTAATTGTTTTTATTGCAAGTGTTATAAAAGTAAAACATATGCTATATTAATACAATTAATTAATAAATTATTTCCAATTTAAGATATATATATATATATATATATATATATATATATATATATATATATATACAGACACAGACGCAAATATGCAAAATCATTTTAAAAGTCTAAAACTTTATATATATATATATACACACACACACAAATATGCAAAATCATTTTAAAAGTCTAAAACTTTACATTCTCGTTAATTTTTTGTGAGGAATTCTCTTTAATATTTTTAAGATAACATATAGTATATATATTTTCAAATATACATATAATAATTGTTATATGAAGGCAAATTTTTTAAAAACTAGAATCTAAAAAAAATTATAACTTATTACAATGTAGAGTCTATTGTTATTTTCAACTGGTTTAAGTTGGAAACAAAATTTTTTAGGCATAGTGGAACAAAAATCGCAATATTTACGAATTATTGCAAATTATTACATCCTTTAAAACTTGCAAAATATCTTAATTTTGTCAATTGTTTACAATTAGTAGAATATGCAATTTAGTCAAAAATTAAAAAAATACACATGGCATCTAAGGTGAACATGTATGTGTGTTTTTTTAATCAATATTAATCAAAATACAAATTATAATAGAATTACATATAATTGCTTAAATTAAGAGATTTTTATCAAATTCTTTCTTATACCAATAAAACTAATAAATTCTCACTATGTAGGCATTTTCGCCAGAAGTTAATCAAGTGGCAAAAACTTTAACATCAAAAGATTATAAGTTCAATCTATAATTATATTGAGAAAAAAAATCCGAATAAACTATGTGTCTATTCGGATATATTTCACCCAATGATTATATATATATATATATATATCACACCTCTGATACTCCAAAACTATACAATAATCCCCTGCATTTAAAAATTGTGTGAAAGCAATCAGGCAAACGTACAAAAAAGGCAGGCTTTGCTGTGTCTTCATTCCCCTTGGACTTGGAGTAATATTAATAATAAAGCATGCTTAACCCAAAAACAATACTTTTCTCTCTTTAATCATACCGATTATCATTTTAATATTGCAAAGAATCTATCATTTTGCACTAGAACCAATATTAAAATGCCAAAATTAACCCAAAAGAAACAAAAAATAGATTAAAAAGAGAAGTAGAAAATTAATTATACAAACTTTCATTAATTTGCATATATAATTGAAATGCCCCAATTCCATTTTTGATTGTTTTCTTGTGAATTTATGTACCGGGTATGTGCTTAAATATTCTTCAACTCATCAAAAGCTATAATCTGGTTTAAAATCTCTGTTGCTTAATGGCTTTGAGCTGTCCCTCACTAGCCCTTTAAGCCCTCCATTTTCATTACCTCCATCGTCAACTTTATCTTCTTCTTCATCTTCTTCAGCTTCAAAAGCAGGATGTGTAAGAATGCTGTTGAGTAGCTGTGTTCCTCTAAGTGCATTTGTCAAGGGCAGGTGACCTTCAGGTGTATCATCATTGAGCTCCCAGATGAATTCAGTAGGAAAAGATCTGTAATTGTATTGCTCAACTTCAGTATCAAGCTTCTTCATCCAACCAACTTTGAGAAAAAACTTGGTGAAATCTTTGTTAGCTTTTTGCTGCCAAATTCTCTTTTGAATACTGTAACCAAATTTGTTGTTGCTATATTTTCTCCATAGCTCATCAATGGCTTTAAGGTCAGCTTCTGATATGAACTGTGCCTCAGAAAAGAACACATACCCTCTTTTTTGTGCTGCTTCTCCTGCAAGAACAATGAGAAGGCGGCGAGTTTCTTCATCAGCTTGGCGAAAGTTTTGGGTGGAGAGGTGCTGTTGGAGGAGGTCAAGAGAATAGGTTTGTGACGTGGAGGGCGTAGTGGAGGTAGTGGGGGATATAGAGAAGGTTGTAGTGGTGGTGGTAGTGGTGGTGGAGAGTGAAAGAGAAGAGATGGTGGTGGAGGTGATGGTGGTGGAGGTGGGTTTGAGGAAAAGAGAAGAGGGGGTGGTGGAATCAGAGTGTTGGTGGTGGAGGTTGAAGAGGGAGCGGTGGAGGGATTGTAGAGAATTTGTGGCCATTAGAAAGGGAGGAGGTGGAGAAGTGAGGAGTGGAATGGGGGTGATGGGGCAGGGGTAGTAGTAGAAAAGAGTAGAGATGAATGTGATGTGATTTATGTGAAGGAGGATATGTGGAAGTGGAGTGGGGAATTGATGGGAGATAAGGAACTTGTGAAGAAGGAAGTGAAGATGTTGGCAAAGGTAATACAATCAAGAATTTTGATTGGCTAAATGTGGGTGAGGTTGGATACCCTCTTTCTCTTTGGATTTTCTATCTATTATTTTTTTTACTTGTGTTGTGACACAACCCAGTGTCATCAAGACGAGACTGAGAGGAAGGAGAGCCTACCACTTACAATTAAGTATTAGCTGTTAATTGTTAATAAATAGTAATATTTTAAATGTATTTTTGTGAGTTACCATCTCAAAATGGGCCCCTCAAGTCTTACATGGGAAAAAGAAATTAAACTTAAAATTTCTCTTTTCTATTAGTGATGAAGTAGTTAGTTGGCAAATTTTCTCCAAATGAATATTTGAGGTAGGGTTCGAATTCTGCCGTTCTCAATTTAAAGGGAAGGTTACTCTTTAATATAAAGGGAATAGCTATTCATTATTGTGCAGTCTATCAATTTTAGGTCATATGACCTCCCTATTAATAATAATAAAAAAACTTCTTTTTTCTAAAAGTAAAAACTCTTACCATTTGGGTTAAATCTATTATTACTGAAGAATGTCATAAATATGGTGGTACACAACAATTATACACTATAAAACAACAAAAAAAATTATAAAATTACATTTTTAGCTCCTGATTTTAGGAGGAGGTAATTTTACGCGAATTATTATTACTACTTAACCACTTGTGTTATCTATTATTTATTTATTTTTTAGTACATAAAAAATAACATGTATTGTTATTAACCAACCCCTGGAACTAGGGGTGGCCAAGGGCCGGTTTCGGCCTGGAACCGAAACTAGTCAAACCCGTAACCAGGCTGAATCGGCCCTGAACAGAGGGAGGGACCGGTTCAAGGCCGGTTCTACTAATTCTCGAACAGTGAACCAGCGGTTCTGGTTCGGAACCGGTCGGTTCTGGTTCAGTTTATGAAAAAAATAATTTATGTCAAAAATTCAAAAAATGCAAGTCACAACTTCTTATAAAATTCTACATAATTTTCTATTATTCGTGGTATATTTTGTTTTCTAAAATACTACATAATTTTCTATTATTTCTTTATTTTTTAGTACATAAAAAATAACATGTATTGTTATTAACCAACCCCTGGAACCCTATATATATATATATATAATTTGATGCATGCGTAAGAGTAAGAGTAGCCAGTAGGGGTGTTCATCGGTCGGTTCGGTCGGTTTTGAGCTATTTTTCTGACCAAACCGAAATAACCAAATTTCAAGAATATGAAACTGAACCGACCGAATTGTACTGTAGAACCGAACCTATTTGGAACCAAAATTTTCGGTTCGGTTTTTGATCGGTTCAGTTTTATGGGTTTTAACTATTCAAATTTATAAATTAGGCCAAAATCCATTTTTTTCAACTTGTTTCATATTTTTTCAACTTGTTTATATAGAACTAAACCGAACCTATTTCGAACCAAAATTTTCGATTCGGTTTTTGGTCGGTTCGGTTTTATAGGTTTTAACTATTCAAATTTATAAATTAGGCCAAAATCCCTTTTTTCAACTTGTTTCATATTTTTTCAACTTGTTTATATAGAACTAACATTAAACATAAACCGACCGAACCAACCTATTTATATATTTATATTAAATTTGTATATATTTTTGAAAAATATTTAGAAATATAAAAATAAAAAATAAAAAATAAATAAATAATCGGTTATTTCGGTTAACTTATATTTTTTTATATAAAACCGAACCGAACCAAATTTTGATTCGATTCAATTCAAAAAATTTGAAAATTTTAAAAATACAAACCAAACCGAATAGTGTCGATTTGGTTTTCGATTCGGTCATTTCGGAGTGCGTGAACACTCTTACTGTAAGAGTACGAGTGGTTTCATATTTCCCTAACTCAAGTGCTAAGGGCATTTCTAATACATACGTCAAATTATTAAAATGGCATGTGTTTTGGCTTAAATTAGCTCCAATCTCATTCCCAAATAAATATTAATTTGTTTTGATGTGACACTGTTCACCACATCAAATACTATTCACTTTTTTTATTTTATATAATTACAAAATAACTTATATTTTTACATTTGAAATATTTTAGACTAATTTCTGCCTTACATTATTTTATTTCTTTTTTCATAATAATTATTTTGTTTATGTTTTTTATTAAAGAATATAAATTTTTTGAATGTATTATAATTATTTATATTTTCAAAATTAATATATTTATTTATATTAATTACATATATTATTAATTATAGGTACATAATATATTCACATGAATTGTGATATTTTATATTATTTATTATTAAATCTAATATTTATTTTGCTGTTATTTTTACTAAATTTTTGTAATACTCCAATTGTATACTCTAACATGTGGCACAATCAAAATTTTTTACAAATGGAACACATGATTCACCTTTTTCATTGAAGGCCTTATCATCAAATATAACATTCTACAAGTATGCTTTCTCATAATAGAACTTCTTAATACACATTAAGAAGTTTGAGTGCAGCCATCAGGCATAAATGATAGCAACATCTAATTATGCATACACCAGACTCGTCACTGGCCCACTTGATATCTCTATTGCATGTAGACTTCGACTTAACTATCGCTTATCCTGAAAAATATAGATGCAAAGGGGTGAGCTTGCTACTCAGTAAGTAATCACTAATATAATTACACATACATAACTCATCAAGAACTAATTAAGTTATTAATATATATACTAACAAGCCATCACATTCATAGTACTATCGTAGCTTATTTAAATCACTTAAATCCTTAATATGCAACATCAATCTATTTTGTAGCCCTTCCATACTTCTTTACTCATCATTAGCAAGGTCCAACACACCAAACTACATAGAGTCTGCTATAAGCAGATTCAATACTTTGATTCAAAATGTTCTCATAAATTGTAGACACATCCTGTAACTATAATATTTTTACAAACTCTGTATTTGTGAGTCTAATTTCATTACACAATTTTGGAAGTGTATGGAATTAATTAAGAATTTTTGAAAACTAAAAGGTCATGCAGAACAATCGGAGTGAGCAATAAAATGTCAAGCTCTGTTAGATCATCTTAATGATAGATTCAACTCAAACTCAAAACATAAAAGTTGTAGAAGATCTTTAAAGTTTTTCCAGCATCAAACCATGCTCCATTTAGAGCTCTATAACTCAATTTATAATAAAAATAAAGAGACAGAAGTGTGCAGGAGGAGGAGGTTGTCCACTGTTCAAAGTGGCCTGGGGCACTCACGAGTGCTTCCTCATGATCGTGAGGGCTCGTGAGTAGCCTCAAGCCTTGCTAAATTACACATTTGGCCACTATAAAGCAAAGCAAACATTCCTATATTCAAGCAAGCCTTAATGTTAACTCAGAGACACCTCAAAGGCACATAAAACATTATAAACTTGTTCTTAAATGCATTGAACTCAATCAATCATAAAATTCAAACATCTATGCTCACATTTCCAAATAACCAATAGCATTTTCATATATCAAAACTCATTTTCAAGCATAAAACCAAGACACACACATATCAACACACTATTTGGTATCCGCATAGTCATATTTCACAATACATTTAGTATTTATAACCAACTCACATATAAAGGATTATATATAGCCAAATATGTACACTTACATTCATCATCTCTAAAACCCACAATCATCAATTTCATATATAGAAGAGAATAAATATAATCAATAAACAATTGAGTGCACATCACATAATCTCACATTTCAATAATTTACTTAATATCCGCATTCATCTCAACAACAGGAGATAACATCTCGTAATGACTTACATAATGCAAGAATTCATATATTCACATTTTAATCTCACTTTTTAGTATCCGGCCAGAACCATTGTCATACAATTACATCACACTTAGCCAATTTTGGCTTATTTCTCACAATCACAATCTCATATGTGGCCACGTAGTGAGACTATCCGTCCGGCTCAGTTTCACTCTCACATATCCATTATGGGTAGCTATCTACCCGGCTCAGCTTTCCCATAACTTATTATTAGTGGAGGCTATCCGCCCGGCTCAGTCTCCACTATCACACACTATCACATTTCATTTAGTTTCACATTTCCCATATCTCACAATCAGTGGAGGCTATTCGTCTAGCTCAGTCTCCACTTATCACACATTATCACATATCCTCACCTTCCTTACCTGTTTTACCTTCTTGTAAAACATAACACAATATAACACAATACAACTCAATACAATTGCATCTCAATAAGTCACCATAATAATATTTCACCAAAGTTCCACCCATGATCCCTAATCCATTCTCACATTCATAACATTCAAAGTACACAATTATAATATCCACCACATTCCACACATAAAAGCGCACATATCATCATTTGCTAATAATTTCTCACATTGAATCATTCCATATCACATTTCACTCGATAATTCAATGTCCACATACTATCCATAAATTCACACATTTTCATTAAATTAAACCAACTAAGTATAAATACACTATTATACACATAAGAGTTTAGTATATATATATATATATAACATATATTAGTAATTACTAACCGAAAATGCTTCCCAACCTTTAATAAGTATGAGTTTCTCTAGTTAATTATATCTTCCTTGTTCCTTGTAACTCCTACATATAGCCATGTATCAAACACACATACAATTCATTGCTCTTGCACTTTAACTCAATTAGTGCAATCTATCACCTCAATTTGATATACTCTAAAATCATGCACACAAATCTTTTGGCTCCTATTTAATTACAGAATCTAGGATTATGAGTCTATTTTAATTTTCAATTAGAATTACTTAATTTGGATGTATATATAATAAATTATGAATTTTTGAATCCAATTAGGTCACACAAAGTATTCTATGTGAGCACCGAAATGTCCAGTTCTATTAGCCCCTCTCAGAGGCAAAATATGCTCAACATCAAAACATAAGAGTTGTAGAGGACTCCTTAAAGTTTCCAAAGCATCAAACCTTGCTTAATTTAGAGTTCTACAACTCAAAATATGATAAACATTCTAATACTGAAAAATTCAGAAACAAAGTACGGATTTCACAATTAACAAAACTTAATTTTAATCAACAACTATGCATGTATGACTTACCAATTGATATTCCCAAATGCTTATAAGACTCCTAGAACTCCCCAAGCTCTTACTAGATGATTGAGGCAAGATCAGTTTTGTCTAAACCCTCTTAAGATCACTAACCATTTTTATTAAAAAGGTTTTTCTCCTTAAATCCTTACCACACACATACATACACTTGTACTCAATCTCCACCATACACTTGCACACACACATAACCATACACATGCACACACATACAACCATACACATGCACACACATAAGTAGCCTTCCACATGGCTAATATTCAAGAAGCTTTTAGACAAAAATATCACCAAATTATCCACTTTACTCCTTACTAGAGTGTGAATATTGCACATCAATCCTTGAGCTTTCAATTGTGTCAATCCACTTCAATTTTCCTTATAATTAGGTCCTCATCCATAATTTATAAATACACATAATCTTAAATTAATTCCACCATCTAATCTATATGTACTGAAATGTATTATGAAAGTATATATGCCTTAGGATGTGGGTGTTACAATTTTAGTTTCACTTATATAAAAAATGGAATTATGATTTTCATAATTTAATTCTTTTTTATTAATATAATTGTAATATTTAATTATATTTTATTTATATATAATATTATTCATATTTAAATTAGATGAATATGTATGAAATAAAAAATATGGATATAATTTGTAAAGATAAAAAAAAGTAAAGAAATAATAAAAATAAGAGATGTGAAAGAATATACAGAGAAGATTCCTTTTAGTGTGAAAATTTGTGTTATAGATTGGAGATCAAGTTATCGTAGATAAACCAAAATAGTGCAAAATCTTGCACTATTTTGATGTTTTGGGTTGGATATGGCTTAATAGTATTTGCTTTTGGGGAAAATTTTGATTTCAAATCTCCTTTCTTTTCCTTCCATGCTATTTATTCATTTATTTATTTTGGAACAAATAAGAAAAAATTTATTCATGTTGTAGTTTAGGATTAAACTCATAATCTTTTAGTGCTAATAAAAATTTTTTTTTATTTGACTACTCAATCTTCTCACCCATACTATTAAGAGATTTATTCTTTTAAATGTTTAGATTTATATCAGTTAATCTGTTGTATTTACAAGAATATTACAGAAAAAATACTAACAGTTCATTGTGGTATCTTTTAACCTGCTAGTTGCTTATAACCTACTAAATACATTATTCTGTGGTATTCTTATAGATTTGTAATTTTAAAAGGTTCAAACATTCAACTGTTAAATTTTAAAAAGTTCAGACACCAAATTTATATTTATCATGTTCAAAATTATCATAAGATGTGAAGCTTAAATTATTTGATTTTTTCGTTTAAAAGAAAAATAATAATCTTTATCGTATAACCAAGGACATTTAGATAATTTAATTTTTCATTAATAAAAAAATAAGTGTGATAAAATTGAAAAATAGAAACGCCCCATATTTTTATTGTGATTAATATACCACTATGGTTTATTTTTTCTATTAGAAAAAGTTTATTATGTAAATATAAATAAAATATCAATGATAAATTGGTGTCTTAACGTATTCTAAATATGAGATTACTTTAAAAAAGAACGTGAAAATTTAAATCTTAGAAAATATAAAAAAATAAAAATAATAATTATTCTTTTTGGCACAAAGGCATTGTTATATTTCCTCGTTATATTGTTTTTGGCCATCATAAAATATAAGTCTCCATTTATTATAGTATAATAAATTTTTATATATTTATAAATATATATTAAATTAAACTAATGAATACAATTATTACAATAATGCACCTAAAATAAAAAGCAATAGGTTTAAAAGTTGCAAAATGACATTGACAACTTAATACTAAAAAGAAATAACTACATATAAATATTTTGTAGTTTTGCCATTTTATTATTAAGAATTTATAATTTTTTCGTGGCATTTTAGTATTTTATGATTTATACTTTTTATTTTTTTATGAGATTTACAGTTTACAATACATATAATTTTTTTTATCTCTAACATTAAAAAATTTAACCTTTTATAGCATTTGATAAAGAAGAAAAAAAATAAGTTTATTTATGTGGTAATAATAATAGGAAAAAGGAAAAATGAAAAATATAAAAATATTTCTATTATATTTTTATTTTAAAAATATTTTAATCACTATAAAACACTATCACTAAGTTAAAGTTATAGACATAAGAAGTTTATTAAAATTAAAATTTAATTTTTTTCATCATCAGAAAAGAAAAAACTTATGATGTGTATTAGATTTTATCATCTAATTAAATGGTACTAAAATAAAATTATAAGTACTAAAATATTAAAAAAATACAAATTTTTAATAATAAAAATACTTAACCTATTATGTATTTTCGTGTTCCTTTTTCATTAAAAATGTTAGAAGACTTACATTTTAAGTTTAACTTAAAACTAGAAAATAAAGAAACAGAAAAATATTCATTTCCTTTTGTTGGTCGAAAATGCGGGCTAGGGTAGGAGCTGTATGCTAGATATTAGCGTATCTAGTAGTGATAGACTATGATGTACGGATACCTCTATAAAGAGCCGTGTCCCATTTTGGACACCGACACATTTTGAAAACTTGTCAGAAACGTTTCGGGGCCTTTTCTGTAAATAAGATAAAGTTTCGGGGCTGTTTCTATATATTTTTGAAAATATAGAAAATGCTAGATGCCGGATTTCTTGAGTTTGCTAACCTCTCATTGGATGATCCAGAATTAGAGACAATATTTTGAAATGAAGATGTCAATGAGAATGTGTAATATTTTATAAATTGATGTGTATAATATTTTAGATGGATAATTGTTTATTTATGATTATTGAGAAATTATATATTATTAAGGGTGTTATTATTTTATTTATAAATATAGGATAAAATGAACATTTGTTGATTTTGAGTTGTAAAAGAATTTTTTTTTTTGTATT
>CATIWO010483326.1:0-16309 GCA_949673435.1 Macaranga tanarius
CCATACATGGCTAGCACAGGTATGTAAGCGGTAGCAAACTCTAACCAACCATATGTACCGTGTCGCCTCAGGTCAAAGGACCATATGCACAATTATGTCCAAGATTGTGATTGTTGACTAAAGTGAATTTCCAAGCAATCATAAATCTTGTGTCACTGTTCGATCCACTCATCACATGAGTATTCACATGTCTATTCTGATATCTCATATCAAGTAGTATGAGACTCACTACCTCCCACTATCAGTATCACATACCGATCAAGGAAAATAGACAGAGGTGATAGTCTAGGATTAATACTATCTTTATATTAATCCACCAACTATAAACATTTATAGTATATATACTAAATGAGTTTGTCACTCATATTATCAACTCTTGATAATAAACTCATTTAACATAATACTAAAGGTAAATATTCAAATAAACAAACTCTTTGTCTAAAAGAATATATCATTGCCAAAGGGATTAATTACAATGTCTACATACAATATGGCCCTAGGGCACATCTATACTAACATTGATAACTTACTCCTGAATAATATAAATTCCAAATCAACTATGGAATCCGTGTAGTTTAAAACTCATAGTTATTTTAGTATTACAAATTAAACATTGTATATGCAAGTATCCTAAAACTCTACCAAAATTAAGCCACACATTTTAACTAAAAATCCACCTTATTTATTAATTTCTTTTTTTTAGAGTATATTTAAGTCGATTCACTACCTGTTGATGTTTTGGTAAGCCCATCTAGGAAAGAAATTGAACGAACCATATGTGTGGGATGTGATAAGGTTGGAAGGGACTCTACTTGCCTTATTTATGCTGTGTTGCATTCATACATACATATATACATGCATACATGAGCCCATGTATACATTCTAACCCCTTATGGTTGTAGCCATTATAGGAAATCCTGGTAGTGACTCAAGACCATAGTTTGGTTAGAGGAGAGAAGGTTGGAGACTAGTTAAGTTTTCCATAGAAGAAGCACTAAAGAAAATTAAGATAGAAGAGGTTGATAAGTTGGTTAGTGATAGGTTGTACAATACATTCAAAATAATTTGGGATAGTTATTACAAGTTGCTAAGGAAGCGGACCATCATATAGGGCTTTTCCACCTCCCCCTCCTCAAGGTGGATATAACCCTAACAATAATCAAGAAGTAGTTATTATGGATAACCCAGCTTTGACTAAGGATTAAATTAAGGCTTATGAGGCTTGGAAAGTTTAGACTAAAGCTCCTGTTTTAGTCGATTTTGTAGCCACTGATGATAAGAAAGCCATAATGGAGGAGTACTCTCAGATTACCAAACAATTGCAAAAGTTGCAACTCAACTAATGCAAATTGCATCTAGGTTTAATATAAATGAGTTGTGTGCATTTAGTAATCTTAACTTGCCTTTAAAGTTTAAGATGTGTGAGCTGTCTAAGTTTTCTGGAGTAAGGGATCTTAAGTTGCATCTTCTGCACTTTAAGGCTATAATGTCTACAATTCCAAGGTTGAATGATGACCAAATTTAAGGGTTATTTTCATTCTCTCTTCAAGGGTCTACACTTACATGGTATCTACATCTGGATAATGCCATTAAAGAAAATTAAAAAGAAGTGGTGAGCCAATTTTTTAAGCAGTACTCTTACAACACTCAAATTGAAGTGTCTCTATTAGATTTTTAGAGTTTGAATCAAAGGCACAATGAGTCTTTTGCTGACTAGATCACCAGGTTTAGAGAGAAAGTTGCTTGTATGAGGAACTGTCCTTACGAGATTGATCATGTTAAACTTGCTTGAAAAAATACATAAGGTAATATCCGTCAAGAGATTAGGGTTATGAGCATGAGATCATTTGCTGATTTATATTATGTTAAGGTTCAGGCTGAGAGGCTTGCCAGGTTTAAAAAACTAACTCAAGTTTATATGAAGGGACACAAGCTACCTATGCACTTAAGGTTACAACTTCATCATTAATAGTTGCTAGTATAAAACCTCTAAGACAGTTCTTTAAATTTCCAATACCACTCTCTAAGGTATTTGAGAAACTGGCTAAGAGTGAAGTGTTGAAGCTGCTTGATCCAAGACCATTATTAGAAGTCTTGCCACCTAGTTATAAGCCTAGTGAATTTTATAAGTATCACCAATAGCTTAGAGGTAGTACTGATGTATGTTACAAGCTTAGGCATGCAATCCAAGATCTGATTGATCAAGGTAAGATTCCTAACCTAGAACAATCTAAGTAAACTAGTAAGGTCAAAAAAATTATGGTAATCAGTGATGATTTGGTAAATGAAGACTATATGATGAGGCAATTTGATAGTCTTAATAGTAGAAAGAGATCAAGAGAAGAAAGTGATGAGGAGACCATTATAATAGATGATTTAGTGACTTATAAAGTTCTTATTATTCATATACCTCTTGAAGAAGTAGTACCTAAAGAATGGCAGTTCATAGAGCAACCTAATATATAAGAAGTAGTATGGGATACCTTGGGTGAATCGTTTGGAAAATATAATTGCTTGGTCAAGTATACTAAGCCTCTATCATCAGATATTCCTTTTGAGGATATTATCTTGATTGGTTGGGGAGATAAGTTTGCTAATGAAGATGCTACTAAATTCTTTGCTAATGATCTAGTGAATAATAACTTTTGAGAAGAAGATGAAGTTTCTAATTTCCTCGCTTAGGAGCTTGCAAAAATATAAGAGATTTTGAGCAGTGATTAAGAAGATAACAGTGTTAACCATGGTATAAGAAGTGAGAAGAACTATCCTGATTCTTTGACGTCTAAAAAGGAAGAATCTTTCAAATAAGACAAAGGTAAATAGAATTTGGATGAAGAAGTAGATAAAGATATAATTCTGAAGCAATTGAAGGAAAAGCAAATGCAAGTATGTGGGATTTGTTAGTTGCATCAAAGAAGCACATGGGTGCTATGTATCAAGCTTTAGGAAGTCTAATGGTGTCAACTAATTCCACTCCATCAGAGCTAGTAATGCTAGTAGGTTTCAAGGATGATGCTGAGATAACTTTTTCTGAGAAAGATCTGCTTGTAAATGGAAGAAAGCACAACCGACCTCTATATATCTGAGCTAAAGTGAAAGGATTTGTGGGACCATTGTCATGGTTGGTGATGGTTTTATTACAAATCTCTATCTTCTCAAGGTGTTGGCTAAGCTTGAAGTGGGAAAATAAGACCTTATAAGATCTGATTTGGTGATCAAATCTTATGACAATTCCTAGAGAACTGTGGAGGGTACTTTTAAGAATGTTGTGAAGATTGGTCCAATTGAAGTTGTAGTAAAATTTATGGTGCTGAATATTCCATAACTTATGGATTACTTCAGGGACGACTTTAGTTCTACCCACTTGGAGGTGTGTCTTTTACCTTACATCAGAAGATCAAGTTTCCATATAAAGGAAGGGTTGTTACAATTGAAGTTGAGACTGAAGATGATAGTTCAATGGTTTATCCTGACATAGGACCACCAGGTTTTTAAGTAGTTGGTATCTTTGAGGATTATATGGATCCGAAAGTTGCTATAATACTTAAGAAGTATAAATTTATGCCCTTTAGGTAAAAATTAGCAAGGCATAACAGAATTACCAACATAGACATGGATTGGGCTATATAATTGAAGAAGATGTGAAGGCTACTATGCAAACTTAGCAAGGTGTCTTTATCGATCCTAAGGGCAAGATACCATACATGTATAAGAATGGAAAAGTGAAAGGTTGGGAGATTTTGGATGATGTGGCTGATGATGTTTGGAATACTCAAAAGCTAATGTAAGGCCAAACTACAGTACAAGATACTGTTACTACTATGGACATTGGGATTGTGCTTGCACCTCTTATTTCTATTAGCTTAGAGGACTTTATTTTGAATAATGTTAAGCTTGTAGTCTATTTACAATAAGATGTTTCTGTTGCTGACTATGTTATCTCTGATTATGTTTTCTTTTCAAAGTTTAATGCAATAACCTCTGATTTTGCTTACTTATTTGATGTCTATTCTGATGGCACTAAACATACATTTGATCATATCTGGAGCATTTCATACTTAAATTCTATTAATATTGAACCATTTAATGTAAGTGACAATGAAATACCTAAAGAACTCCAATTGGTAAAAGGGCTTTCTTTTGAAAAAAAAGTGAGTTTGACAAAATAATAAAAAATGGAAAATAGTCTTTGCTTGGAGTTGTAATGATATACTAGGAATAAATAGAGAAGTAGTAGAGAATGTTATTCCAACATATCCAAAAATAAGGGTAATAAAGAAAAGTTTAGGCTCCTTAGACCATAATGGGCTCAAAAGATAAAAGAAGAAGTTAATAAGTACATAGAAGCAGGTTTCTTAGAAGAGGTAGATTATCTAGAATGGTTAGCCAACATAGTTCATGTTCCTAAGAAAGATGGAAGCATCAAAATGTGTGTGGATTATAGGGATCTCAATAAGGCTACACCAAAAGATGACATTTGATTGACCCATATAGATATTTTGATAGATTAAACTATGGGTGAACGGTTCTATTCATGTACAGATGGTATGGTAGGGTATAATTATATCATAATAGCCATTATTGACAAAGCTAAGACTGCCTTCATCACAGAATGGAGTATATACTGCTACAAAGTGATACATTTTGGATTAAGAAATACTTGTGCCACTTATTAGAGAGAAATGACCAAAGTATTCAAGGATATGATTCACAGGGAGATGGAAGTGTATATGGATGATATGGTGGAGAGATTAATGACATTTAAAGAACATTAAAGGGATTTGGAAAAGTTTTTAGAAAGGTTAACTAAGTACAATGTCAGACTCAACCCTAAAAAGTGTGTTTTTGTAGTTTCTTTATACAAGTTGTTGGGATATGTCATCGGTCTATAAAGAATTAAGATTGATCTAGAAAAGATTAAAACTATCTAGGAAATGCTTGTTCCCATGAGTGAAATAGAGATAATATCATTTTTGGTTCACTTGCAGTACATTACTGGGTTCATTTCCAAGATGTCTTCAATCTGTGAACCAATCTTTAAGCTGTTGAAAAAGAACTAACCTATAAAGTGTAATGAATAAATTCAACAAGCATTTGAGAAGATTAAGAAGTATATGTTGAATCCATCAGTTCTAAGACCATTATAGCCTAGGAATGTGTTGATTTTGGACTTGTGTGTAAAAGGTTTGGTACTGGGAGAAATGTTAACTTAAGCAGATGCTGATGGTGTAGAGTTTACAATCTACTACTTAAGTTATTGCCATGTGCAAGAATTCTTTTTAACTCTATATTACTTACTTTTATTTTTCCACTTGTTTGGGGATGGTATGGAGTGGCTATCTTATGTTCAACCCCATAACGAGCGAGCAATACTTCCATGTTTCTGTTACAGAAATGTATTCCACCATCACTTATGATAGCTCGAGGCATTCTAAACCTAGCAAAGAGTTTACTCAGAAATTTGCAAACTACTCTTGCATCATTTACTGCACAAGCTTGAGCTTCTACCCATTTGGGCACATATTCTATATAAACAAGTATGTACTTATTTCCATCTGATACAGGAAATGGCCCCATGAAATCTATGCCCCATACATCAAATATTTCTACCTCAAGAATTCCCGATTGGAGTATTTCATCCTTCTTTAAAATGTTGTCACTCCTGTGACATGCATCACAACTGAGTACACACTTTCTCGCATCATGAAAGAGAGTAGGCCAATAGAACCCTACTTCAAGAACTTTTACAGTAATTCTCTATGGACCAAAATGATCACCACTGACCATTCTGTGACAATGCTATAAAATTGAACTAGTTTCTTCATTTCCTACACATCTTCTTATCAAACCATCATTGCATAGCTTCCAGAGATAAAGATCATTCCATAAATAATACTTGAAATTATGAATGAGCTTCTTCCTCTGTTTACTGTTGAATTCTTTCGAAAACTTCTCATTTGACATAAAGTTAGCTATATCCGCAAACCATGGTGCATTTAAACTCTAGATTGCTAACAACATCTCATCTGGAAATAACTCTTGGATAGGCTCTTCCTCCTCATTATCTTCTTATTCTAGCTCTAATCTTGAGAGATGATTAGCTACTACATTCTCTGATCCCTTTTTATCTTTAATTTTGATGTCGAACTCTTGTAAAAGTAGCACCCATCGTATGAACCTTGGCTTTGAATCCTTTTTGTTCAAGAGGTATTTCAATGCTGCATGATCTGAATACATAACAACTTTAGAACTAAGTAAGTAAGATCAAAATTTATTAAAAGTAAAAATTACTGCTAGCATCTCCTTCTCGGTTGTGGCATAGTTGAGTTGTGCATCATTTAAGGTTCGACTTGCATAGTAGATAACATGAAGTTTATTCTCCTTCATTTGGCCAAGTACAGCTCCTATTGCATGATCACTTGCATCAAACATTAGTTCGAATGGAAGATTCTAATCTGGTAAGACAACTATTGGAGCTGTTATCAACACTTCTTTCAACCTATCAAAAGCCAATTTACAATCGTTAGTAAAGTCAAATGAAGCATCTTTCTCAAGTAATTTACAAAGAGGTTTAGAGATTTTTGAAAAATCCTAAATAAACCGTCGATAGAATCCTGCATGGCCTAGGAAACTTCAAATTCCTTTGATATTTGTTGGGTATTGAAGCTTTTCAATGCTCTCCACCTTTGCTTTGTCCACTTAAATACCTTGTGCTGAAATTTTGTGCCCAAGAATGATTCCTTCCTCCACCATAAAGTGACACTTCTCCCAATTTAGTACCAAATTTGTCTCCTCACACCATGTAAGAACTTGTTCCAAATTCTCCAGACATCCTTCAAATGAGCTTCCATAGACTGAGAAGTCATCCATGAATACATCCATTATTTCTTCTACCAAGCCTGAGAATATGGCCATCATGCACCTTTGGAAGGTTGTTGGAGCATTACACAATCCAAATGGCATCCTTTTATAAGCAAATGTGCCATAGGGACATATGAATGTCATTTTCTCTTGATCTTCTGAAGCAATTGCTATCTAATTGTAGCCTGAGTAACCATCTAAGAAATAGTAGAAGGCATATCCTGCTATCCTCTCCAGCATTTGATTAATAAATGGTAGTGGAAAGTGATCCTTCCTAGTAACCGAATTCAGCTTCCTGTAATCAATGCACACTCTCCATCCAGTTACTACTCTTGTACAGATCTGTTTACCTTCTTCATTTTCTACCACAATCATTCCTCCTTTCTTTGGCACACATTGGATAGGACTTACCCATGAACTGTCTGAGATTGAGTAAATAATCTCTGCATCTAGTAGCTTAACCACCTCTTTCTTCACCACTTCTTCTATGTTTGGATTGAGCCTCCTTTGCCTTTCAATGGTTATCTATCTTCCATTAAAATTTTGTGCATGTAATAAGATGGACTTATCCCTCTTATATCCAAAATTTGCCAACCAATTGCTCTTATTCTCCTTTTGAGCATCCTTACAAGCAAGTCTTCTTAGTTTTGGGTGAGTTTAGAGGATACAATCATAGGTAAAGTTTGATTTTCTCCAAGAAAAGTGTACCTCAAATGTTGAGGTAGAGGTTTCAAATCTACATTCGGTGGTTTTATGCTTGATGGTGGTATAGGTTTAGTGTTTGGTAGTTGAATTTGGAAAAAATGGGTTTGGTGTTTATGGTAATCTTCATCTTGGGGGGCTTGTAACTGCATACACTTCTTAATATACTCCAATTCATCATTCTTTACCAACCTCCTTCGTTGGACTTCAATCACATATTTATCCAAAACATTAAGTCTAAAGCATAAATCACTTTCAGAAGAATGTTTCATACCTTGATAGATGTTGAACTTACAACTTTCCTCACTTACTTTTAGAGTTAAAGTTCCATTATAAACATCAATGATTGCCTTGGCAGTGTAGAGGAATGGCATACTGAGGATTAATAGAACATCTTCATCTTCCTCAAAGTCAAGGACAACAAAGTCCACTGAAAAAATAAATTTTCCAGCCCTTACTAGCACGTCTTCCACTATTCCTTTTGGTTCCTTTACTGTCCTATCTTCCAGTTGTAGATGAATGTTTGTTGGTCTTGCTTCTCCAAGTCCCAATTTCTTATAAATGGATAAAGGCATAAGATTAATAAAAGCACCTGAATCATACAAAGATTTTTGAAATTATAAATTCCCAACAAAACATGGAATAGTAAGACTCCCTAGTTGCTTCCTTTTTAAAGGAAGTTTATTTGAGATGATGGCACTGCACTCCTTTATGAGTGTGACTGTCTCCAACTCCTACAACTTCTTTTTATTAGAAATCAGCTCCTTGAAGAACTTTTCATATTTTGGCATCTGAGCTAGACATTCCATAAAAGGCATGTTGATGTAGAGTGTCTTGAACCTTTCCAAAAACTTTGCAAACTACTGGTCATGCTCCTTTTTCTTTAACTTTTGCAGATATGGTACTGGAGGTTCATAGGGTTGACTTGGTGGTGGCTTTGCTTTTTCTTTGTTCTCCTCCTTCACTTTTGGCTCTTTTGGTGTCTTAGTCGTTTCATCATCTTGTTCATTCTCTCCTGTATTCTTTTTTTCTTCATACTCTATTGTTACTTTAAGGGTTTGGATCTCTGCATTGCTTCTCAAGGTGATAGCCTTTACTTGCTCTTTTGGATTCTTCTCTGTATTGCTCAGTAATGTACCTTGATTCCTTGTTGCTAAGGAATTTGCTAGCTGCCCCATTTGCACTTCTAGATTATGGATTAAAGAAGAGTGATTTCAGATCATTTTCTCTATACTCTTTTGAGCTTCATCTTGCTGGCTCATCTTTGATGAAATCACATCCATGAATTTCTCCATCTAGCTCTTAATTAAAGTTCTAGAGGATGAACCTTTGTCTTGTTGAAATTGAGGTTGAGGTTGTTGCACATTCTGACCTCCAAATCCTGGTGGTGCTTGTGGTTTCCACTGGTTATTTCCTTGATTTCCCCAGGAGAGATTTCGATGATTCCTCCAACTTGGATTGTAGGTGTTACCATAGACTCGGTTTTGAGGTCCTTTGAAGTTCCCCACGTAGTTGACTCCCTCTGTAGTCATTCCTTGCATCATTTGACATTCTATAACAGGATGACCTCCTTGACATAGTTCATATGAGGAAGACAATGTAGATAGTGCATTCACATTCACTTTGTCCATCCTTTTTGTCAGAGCATCAAACTTTGCATTCAACATGGTAAAATTGTCCACTTCTATACCTCCAGCTTTCTTCGTAATGGTCCTTTCGTCAGACCATAAACTTTGTGTATTTGCCATTTCTTCAAAGAGATCCAAAGCATTTTATGGTGTCTTCGACATGATATTACCTCCAGCTATTGTATCAATGTTAACTCTCACTGCATGATTGACTCCTTTGTAGAATGATTGCACCAAATCCCATGCAGGAATCAACTGAGGTGGACACTGCTTCAGAAGGTCTTTGAATCTTTCCCAACACTCGTAGAATGTTTAATCATCTCTTTGAAAGAAAGAGTTAATCTCATTTCTGATCCTCATCACTTTTGCAGGTGGTAAGTATTTGTTGAAAAAGGCGGTGTAAAGCTCTTGCCAAGTATTGATGGAATTGGGTGGCAAACTTGTAAACCATCTCTTTGCTCTGTCCATTAGGGAAAATGGGAAGAGAATTAACTGGATTGCATCAGGCTGTACTCTATTCATCTTGAAGGTAGAACAATACTCCAAAAATCTAGACATATGACCAAATGGATCCTCATGTGGTAGCCCATTGTGTTGTGAGTTTTGGATCATTTAAATCATTGCCGATTTGATTTCAAAGTTGTTGGCTGCTACTGCCGGCCTTACAATTAGTTTCTGATCACCTTGCACATTAGGACTCATAAAATCTCACATGGTTCTATGATCATTTTGAGGATTTTGAAGAACTGGTTGCCTCGGCAGGTCATTCCTTACGTCATCTCCTAAGTCCATTTTGCTTGGTGATTGTCAAGATATGATTGTTTGTTTCTTTTTCTCTCGAACTATCTTTTCTAACTCCAAATTAAGTGGTATCAACTCAAGTCCTTGTTTGCTTGCACTTCGTGTGATGTGCATCAAATAACATAAATTCCTGTAATACCACAATTAGAACCAAAATTAAAAATAACGTCTAAATCAAGCAACACAATTTTCTTAACAATATCAATCCTTTGCCAATCCCCAGCAATGGTGCCAAAAACTTGATGTGGTGTAAAATCCATAAGCGCACAGAATCATATTAAGTAGTAAATAACGATATCGTTCCATAGAGATTGTGAATTGAGTATTGCAATACTAACTATGTTCATTTATTTAGACAACGAAATAGAGTTTAGATTTCTTTAAAAACTAAAACCAAATCAAACTAAAATAAAATTCAAATTCAAACGAATATTAAAAGTTAGGGTTCTTATTCTTAATTGGACCATTTCACAGAATTGATTACCCAATTAGGTCTACACTAGTTCTAATTCATTTTGAAGGGATCTTAGAAACTATAGATTTTCCTCTCAGATAAACCTATAATTAATTGGAGATTAATTAACACTAAGCTTACTAGCTCTCACTAACCTAATGCCTTTTAATTCCAATTTTAAATCACAGCCTTTAACCAATATTAATCCACTTAACTGTCTCTCAACTAGCTAAGCAATCAATAGGTCATTGCCTAATCCTACAGAACCTATCTCTCGATTAAGCCTATAGTGTCAATTCAATTCTAGGGTGATTAGTCCTAAAATGACATTAAGCACAACAATAACCAATGAATTAGATTTAGCAACCTAACAATAATCATAATAAGCACATGGTCAATTCAGAATAAGAACCCTAAAAAGGATCTAGCTACTCATGTTAAAGATAAAAGAAAACAAATAAGAAATGAAAGCCATTCTAAACATAATAACTATTAAATAAAAGAGTGATACAAGAAAAACCCCCTTCCAAATGATATAAGGAAGCCTTGCTCTTCTAACTTCAAGCCAAGTATTCCTCTACTAAGAAAAACAAAATGAAAATGTATAATGAAGAACCAGGAGAATAGAGAACTAAAAACAGAACTAAAACTAAAAAAACTCTCCTCTATTTAATGAAAAACAAATGGTTCTATTTAAAGGACCTAGTTTCCTAATGAAAAAGGTCATTTAAACTTACCCAAACTCTATCTAAACATAAGGTTAAAAGATGAGCATCAATCTATTCAAACTCTAGCAGAAAATCCACTTTTGATAGGCTGCCACATCATTATGCACAGACACGCAACAATTAGATATACCTATGCATCAAAATAGCTCTGAAATCTTGGAATCAGGTATGGTCGTGCGCATGGGCATATGACTGGCACATGGGCATGCGCAAGGGCATGTGCTATATGATTAGTCCTTCTTCAATTCAAGCATGGGCATGTGCATGGGCATGTCACTCCACACATGGACGTGCGCATGGCCATGTGCCCTGATGCGAAACTAACTTCCAACTTTAAGCTTCAATCTTATCCTTATCTTCAAGCCCTATCTCTATCTTTTCTCAAATGCATCCTACAACCACAAACTAAACAAAAATTACCTATTTAACACAAAAGTACTTAAATTAAAATAAAATAACAAAACTAACTAAATTAACTAAAAACTAACTAAACAATGCAATTCTAAACTAAATATGCAATAAAATAAAGTGCTCAACATATGTATATTTCACACTCATCAATTATCATAACCATAAGAATCATGGTGTCTATAAAAATGATCCAAAATTGTAAAACCATTTTGTCCATAAGAATTAGCCATCATATAATAAATGAATCATGATAAATTAGGCCTAATTATTTTAATTGTATGGTTCGATTGAGTATATAAGGGCTAAAAAAGGTAGGCTTATGTTCAAACACCTAGGTTTAACATATATGATATACCATAGACTTAGTCACAACAAGCCACCACATGTTAAGGACAAACCAAGCAAATATATGCAAAGTAGGGTAGAACCTAGTGGAATTTCTAGGGTCATTATATGGGTTAGGTCAGGGTAAGGCTAAGGCTTCCTTTAGTGAGTTGCCCCATTCTATGACTTAGGTTATAAACTCTGATCAGATGAGCCCAGCATCTTTTACCTACTTGAGAGATAATTGCCCCCTTAGGACCTAGGTTATAGACTCTGGTCAGATGAGTCCAATAGAATCTCTTAGACCAAGTAAAGGTTAAAGGTGACCATACTAAACTAATCACCCCATAAGTCGAGTAGAGCCATAGTGGATCATAATCTAATACCATCGGGGTTAATAGGGTAAGGGTGCATGTGTGCAAAGTGTTGTAATGCAAATTAGTTCAACATGCTATATATTTTAAATAAGCAAAGTATTAGCATCAGGATTAGTATCTCTATCCCCAGTAGAGTCACTACTGTTGTCATTAGCATGTCGACTCGTCACTGATTTCATTCATTATACCTTTTTTCTTATTACAAAAAAATAGAGAGACATAAATGGAGTACTAGAAGAGCCCAATGATGGCTAAAAAGCACTTACAACCTTAAAATCTAGCCATAAGAAAAGAGGAATTACCACTAGGTATCACCTAAGAAATTTGTCCAGTTAGGGACTAGGCAAACTCGATCCCTCACTTAGAACTAAATCCACCCATGTATAAGATATTAGGGTTCAGATATAATGTCAGTAGCAGGCTCATATAACATGAGGCATCTCCATACAACTAGCATACTGAGCATTGTAGGCCTTATTATATGGTATAATACTTATTTAGAATGTGTATAACTAAGAACCAACCATTACATGCAAATGCATATATATCATATTCACACAAGCACATAATTACAGTAAATAAGATGCATGAACATGGCATAAGATGATATGTAAAACATATAAACAAGGCATTATAACATAGTAGGTGTAAATATATGTACATAGAAAAATATAATATGTAACATGGAAAAAACAATATATATAATAGTAGGAACATAAAGCATGGCATAGTATGTACATATGGTGTAATACCCGCCCTCTAGTATACATATTTTTTATATATGCACTGCATTTTATATATAGTATAGTAGTGGACTTAATTTAAGTTCGGATATGTGCATGAATTGTAGAGAAAGACCTATTTGTAAGGAATGATAGGGTTTAATTATTACAATAGAAAGTTATGGGTTATTATGTAATAATCCCATTTCATTAAGGAGTTAAGAGGTTATTATGGTGATAAATGCTATAACTATCAAGATTTGCATCTAATGGTTATATTTATGCATTAATTATAGAGACACCTTAGTGCACAAATGGGAGTTTATGATTGGTTGTTTGTGTATATGTGTGTAAGTATGGGTGTATGAATGTAGAGAATTATGTAAGGAAGAAGAAGAGTGATTTGTGATGAGTTTTGAGAGTTTTTGATCTTGCTTTCTTTATCTAACAAGGAGATTAAGAAGCTCTGGGAGGTTTATAATCTATTGAAGTAAGCTTTATATGCATTGTTTATAATTGAAGTTAGGTTTTGGTTGTTTCAATTCGTGCTCTATTTTCTTTGTATTTTAGTCCTAGTATTTTTGCCAGTACTTGGGATATAGAGCTCTAAATTAAGCATAGTTAGGCTCTAAAAACTTCAAAGAGTCCTCTATGACGTTTATGTTTAAAGGTTGGACTGAATCTATAATTAAAAGGGTCTAATAGGGTTAGATATTTCAGTGCTCATGCTGGTGGCCCTGTTGTACCTGAATTATTTTAGAAATCCATAAATAATTATATACATGTCTAAATTTAGTAATTCCAATTGGAATTGATAGTAGCCTCATTATACTAGCTTTATTAGAGAGATCATAGTTATGGGATTTGTGTGTGCATCATTTGGCTATATTGAACTTTAAGTTTTAAGTTGTATCTAGTTGAATTGGATGAAAGTACAATGTTTGTTATATGAGATTGATGAATGATTATATGTAGGAGGTGATAAAGGGAAAAAGAGCACTCATAATTAGTCAAAAGACCTTTATTGAAGTTAAAAGCACTTGGAGGTAAGTAATTACTAATATATGTTGTATACATATGCTAAACTCTTATGTGTATAATTGTGTATTTCCTTTAATGAAATTGAATGAATGTATGGAATTATGAATATGATGTGGAATGAGTTTCCACCCTTTTTTGTGTATTAGAAATGTGTAGATTTGTTGGCAATGATGATGTTGACAAATGATGAGATGTGTGTGTTATGTAGTGGACATTATAATTGGGTAGATTGAATGTTATGAATATGAGCATGGATAGAATAATGGTGAAATGTTGTTATGGTGATTTATTGAGACGCAATTAAATTGAATTATATTATGTTATATTGTGATATGTATCACACGAAGGTGAAATATGTGAGGAAAGTGAGGATATGTGATAATGCGTGATAGTAGGGACTGAGCTGGGTGAATAGTCTCCACTGATCGTGTGTGATGGGCAAGCTGAGCCGGGTGTATAGCTACCCATAATTGATATGTGTGAAGTGAGACTGAGCCGAGTGAATAGTCTTACTAAATGGCCATATAAATGAGATTTTTATTATGAGAAATATAGCCAATACGGCTAAGTGTGAGGTAATCATGTGAGGAAGGATCTGGCCAGATACTAAATTATATGATGGATATGTAATCTTTGAGTTTATGTAATGAATGAATCTTGTGTTATGTGTGTGTGTTCAATGATGGATGAAATTTATATGAAAGAATGGCTAAGTTGATGATAGTTATGTATGATGTATTTTAGAATTAAGATGTGGTGTTGTATGTATTCTTTGAGATAATTTAAAGTAGCATTGGATTTTAATTGAGTGTAATTGTTTTAATTAATAAAGTAATTAAGAGGAAAAGAAAGTAAAGGTATAAAATTCAGTGCTCAGACACGGTTGTGTGTCTTTTATGCACGGCTATGTGCATCTAAAGTGCCAAGCTCAAGGCTTAGACATGGCCATGCACCTTTTTTTGCACGGCCATATAGGTTCAAGATGTTGAGCTTAGGGATTAGGCACGACCATGCTCTTTTTCCGTGCAGCCATGCAGGTCTAGGGTCCCAAAATTTAAGAACTCAGGCACGACCATGCACAATTTGTTGACAGCCGTGCACAATTAAATGAAGGGACACCATCAGTTTATTCATTTCCTTCTTGTTTGGACTTCATTACCACACTAAACAATACCAATGATGTTAGAACTTAAAAGTTTTCACATGTAGAAGTATTGGAGGAATAAAGGAATTATCTTACCATATTCAAAACGTAATTCATTCGTTAACTGTAAGTCAGATCATTTAACTTTTCTTGAGTTTGATATATGTACAATTATATTAGTAATTGCTTATTGAGTTGCAAGTTCACCCCTTTGCATTTTAATTTTTTAGGACTCAATTAGGCTAAGCTAGAAGCTTGATTTAGAATCTTAGGTGGGCCAAAATGAGTTTAGTGCAACCTACCTTCATCCTTCATATGCATTTTGGCATTTTTGTAATGATATTATTTAAAAGTTTGGTCATATGTAGATTATGTGTGAATTGCTAGACAATGTATGTACATATGAATATTTGTCTATATATATAAGAACATTTGTGAGAAATTTTTCTTATGCCACGTGTGTATAATTAATTATGGCCATACGTATGGTGGCTGTGGCCACGTGTATGGTGGTGCTTGTGGGCATAACATTTAGTGGTATCAGAGCCGGGATTAAGTTCCCTTGGGATATAAGAATATGTTGCATTTATGAAATATCATGCATCAGTTATAGATGACAGATAGTTGATGTGCATTGCATATATCAGGATGGAAGGACACCAAGCTCAACAAGTCGGCCTAAAAGAGTCGTCTGAGTCTATGCATGGTCAAACACCAATGCATTCAGTAAGTGAACCTGCAAATGATCAATCACAACCTTAACCTCCTCCTTCACAAGCTGCATATCCACCATTTATGCAGAAATTTGTTCAAATTATGAAGGATGTGACTCAAAAATGAATGAAGAGTGCTCTAGATGATCACTATGAGAAGATAAAGAAACAAGGTGCCAAGTGTTTAAGCCAATTGTATTATGGCCATATTGTGACTTTGTCTATTTTGCATCATTATAATAAAGAGGCATTTTAGCATATTGACTATGTTAAATTCCATGAATGTTTAACTCTATCTGAGATCATCAAGTGTGTGACTTGATAGTAAAACTCTTAGATGGAAAATGAGTTGTATTCTAAATCATCCATAGTCAATCATTATTGTAGGAAAATAATGAATGAA
>CATIWO010483354.1:0-10449 GCA_949673435.1 Macaranga tanarius
GGAAAAAAAAAAAGCCATCATAATGTCCAAACCTTGGTGAAAGGATTCACATATGAATATAAATTTAGCAGGCGAGAGTCATGTTTTGCTTAATATGTTTTGAGCTGTCACTTTTCTAAGAACAGCTGGATGGCTTTAGGACCAATCCACACTGAGCATTTATCAGAACAAAGAATCAAAATATAGGATCCTAATATAAAGTGTCCTGTGCTTTACTAGAATTTTTGTGGCATGGATCGCATATGGGTATGGAAAGCTCGTGACTTAATCTGGGATGCTACCGTGTGGTGGCCCAAAAAAATGGTTTGGAAAAGATATTAATTAATAACTTACAGTCATGACTTCTATGGGAGTGCTAATCACTCCACACAGTGAAAAAAAAAATTGTCTTAGTTGATTAGGTGTAGAAAGAGTTCTTGATAGTAAACTAATTGATCTGGATCTAGCCAGTTTAGGTGTAGAAAGGGTTCTCGATAGTGAACTAAATGATCTCATATCTCCTAACAGTCTACCAAATACCAGTTATCTACGGCAACTGCTTATACATCATTTCTATACAATGCACTAGCTAGATCAAGAAAGTATGTTTTTTGTTTCCATGTTAGTGTATGTCAATTAATGAGTCCTTTTCAGGTTAGATCTTTCTAACAATTCCATTTCAGGTTATATATCAGACTATATATGTTACTAGAACCATGAGGTGAAGACCATGTGCTATCTTGATCTTGGAAACAATCTTTTGTCTGGAGAGATACCTGATTGTTGGTCTAATTGGGTAAACTTAGGGTCCTTAAGATTAAGCAACAATAATTTCAATGGCAATCTTCCCAAGTCAATTGGAACCTTAACCAATCTTCAAGCTTTGCATCTTCGAAACAATAACCTTTCAGGTGAAATATCTATGTCACTTCAAAACTTTACAGCCTTAATCTCACTTGACTTGGAGAAAATAAGTTTACAGGGCAGATTCCGCCTTGGATAGGGACTAGATTTCCACAAATGGTTATTCTGAACCTTCGTGCAAATAAATTTCATGGCCTTGTACCTGCAGAACTTTGCCAATTGGCTTCTATGCAAATCCTGGACCTTGCTCACAATAATTTCAGGGATCATTCCAAATTGTATTGACAGGTTCAGTGCCATGGCTACAACTGATTCTTCAGAACCAATGTATTTTATTGTCCATGGAGGAAATTTTTTTGAAGATGATGCTACTATTGTCATGAAAGGAAGAGTAGCTGAGTGCAACACTATTCTTAAATACGTGAAGAGCATAGATATGTCCGGCAACAAGTTATCAGGAGCCATCCCAGAGGAAGTGATAAAAATTGTAGGATTGCAGTCCTTGAACTTATCTGATAATTGTTTATCAGGACAATTTACTGATGACATTGGTGTTATAAGTTCGTTAGAAACTATGGATCTTTGGCGAAATCAGCTGTCTAGAGAAATCCCTCAAAGCCTGACAAATTTGACATTTTATGTGAGTGTGGCACTTGGATTCATTGAGGATTGCGGCACTTCTGATAAGCCTAAGCCGAAAATGGAAGAGATTGAGGAAGAACAACAGAAGCTACCAGAACTGCAACGCAGCATAGAAAGCTGTGACAAAATTGAAGTTACTGAAACTCATCAGGGTGAGTGAGGCTTTTTTTTTTTCCTCTGAAGTCTTTTGGTTAAATATCAGGTTGAAGTTTTCAGGATACATCATTTTCTATACATTTACTAGACCTAGAAAAACAGGTCAGGTGGCATAGCACTTTCTGTTGCTTTCATTATCAGAATAGTCTTGAGGAACAAAATGTCCAAATGTATCAACCAAGTAGGTATCAGTTGTATTGAATGTTAAAATTCTCTTTTACTTAGCTTCCTGTATAGCCTCCTTTCCTGCGGCCGCCCTCTGCGGCCATCTCCTTTGCCAAGATCATCATTATCATCACAGCATAGAATTCATTTCTTGGACATGGATGTTTGAGACTTAAAAGAAACAATGATTACGAATGATATGTTAGGATTTGATGTATAAGTCTTGAGGAACAAGTATTTCGAATGATTGATTTGACTGCGAATAGTTTTAAACTCTTCGCACTTGGTTTTTAATCAACAGTACTGCATGAACAATATGCAAACATCCAGTCACAGCAGGTGTAACACATCTAGACCCAAATATATTTTTGCGGATATAAAAAAGGAGAAATCAACAACAACCGTTGGGATTAGCTGCTAGCTGCAAGGGCTGTTTTTGCTTAGGCGACATCTTTAGTTTGTATTGTGGTGCACACAGTCACGTTAAATTAATTGCTGGAAGATTTTTACCGCTTTTGTTGTCCAACTCAAGTAAAAGGTGATTAGTCAAAATTGAATGGACTTTTTAAAAAAAAAAAAAAAAAGAATCAAATGCAGCAGATTTCATAAAAAATTAGATCTTTTCAGTGGGAAAAAAAAAAAAAAAGCCATCATAAGTCCAAACCTCCGTGAAAGGATTCACATATGAAAATACATTTAGCAGGCGAGAGTCATGTTTTGCTTAATATGTTTTGAGCTGTCACTTTTCTAAGAACATCTAGATGACTTTAGGACCAATCCACTCGGAGCATTTATCAGAACAAAGAATCAAATTATATGATCCTAATATAAAGTTTCCTGTGCTTTACTATAATTTTTGTGGCATGGATCACATGTGGGTATGGAAAGGTCGTGACTTAATCGTAGATGCTACCATGTGGTGGTCCAAAAAACCGGTTTAGAAAAAATATGTCATGGCTTCTACAGGAGCGCTAATCAATCGACATAGTGAAAAAAAATTAGTCTTGATTAGGTGTAGAAAGAGTTCTTGGTAGTGAACTAAATGATCTAGAATCTAGCCAGCCAAGTCTCCTACTTGTCTACCAATTATCTACAGCAATTGCTTATACATCATTTTCTAATACACTGTACTAGCTAGACCAAGAAAGTATGTTTTTTTTGTCTCTATGTTAATAGTGCATGTCAGCTAATAAGTCCTTTCTTGGAAGCATGTTATCTATCTAGTTCTATTCTATAATCTAGTTGAGAGAAACATATCAGAAATCTTATTCAATTTGGACGAGACCACAAAAATAACAAAAATTTCTCAACAACTAATTTAATGTAGCTGTGCACACAATAATTCGAAACTGAACCGTCATTTAAGTAAGAATACAACTGATCCTAACTGTTACTAGTAAATGCCTTAATAATTCTAATACAAATTAATAGAAAGACTCAAATATGGCAAATAAATGTAAATTTGGAAGTTGGTTTTGGGTAAAGAAGCTTGTAAAACGACTAAATAAATAAATGAGTCTAACCATTATAGCTGGCAAGGACGTACCAGCAATTATAGTTAAAACAAGTCAAATTGTGCGTGAACATTTCAAGCATAAAACTTACAACTAGAGCACTATAAGAAGGCAGCCCAATGGCAAGATTTCTGCACCGATCAGTTTAAGATCATGTGGATGGGAAAATCAATCAGTGGTGTACTTATAATTCGTTTATTTTGGTTGTTGTTGTTCATGACAACCATTGGTCTTGGCTTCTGTTATAGAAGCACCAATAGTTCAGGTTGCATTCCGAGCGAAAGAGAATCTCTTTTGAAGCTCAAACATGAGCTCAAAGATCCTTCAAACAGGCTCGCAACTTGGGTTGGTAATGGTGACGGTGATGGAGACTGTTGTGGATGGTATGGAGTCATTTGCAACAACTTAACTGGCCATGTTCTTGAACTTCATCTTCGAAGTCTATCTTCCCAAGAATATTATGCCTCTGGAGCATATGGGGATTACCTTAAAGAGTACTACGTGAAGTTAACATTTGGTGGTAAGATCAGTCCATCTTTGCTCAACTTGAAGCATTTGAGGTTCTTAGATTTAAGCAATAATGATTTTGGAGGAATTCTAATTCCTAGATTCCTCGGCTCTATAGAGAGTTTAAGATACCTTAATCTCTCTGGTGCAGGATTTGGAGGAATGGTTCCTCAGGAACTTGGCAATCTTTCCAATTTGCAATATCTTAATCTCAACAATGGCTTCTATGAGACATATGTTGAGAGCTTCCATTGGCTTTCTGATCTTTCTTTGCTAGAATTTGTTGATATAAGTCATGTGGATCTTAGCCAAACCTTCAATTGGTTGGAAGTGATGAACAAGCTCCCTTCTCTAGTAGAATTGCATTTGTCAAATTGCTCTTTTTTTCATCATCCTTCACTAGCATACGTCAACTTTTCATCTCTTTCTGTTCTTGATTTGTCATGGAATTCTTTTCCTGAATCTTTAGTTCCTAATTGGGTTTTTTTGCCTTAAATCTTTGGAGTCTCTTAATCTAGCAAGTAACCAATTCCAAGGACCAATCCCTGAAAATTTTCAAAACCTGAGTTCACTTCAGAGACTTGACCTTTCTTCGAATAGTTTTAATTCTTCACTACCCAAATGGTTATTTTCTTCTGACAATTTTGTTTCTGTTAGTTTGGCACAGAATATACTTGAAGGTCCAATTCCAGATGATCTTCAAAACATTACATCATTTAAGGAGCTTGACCTGTCTTATAATAATTTGAACTCCTCAATACCCAATTGGTTATTTGATTTGAGCAATCTTGAGCATCTCAATCTTAGTTACAATAATTTTCAGGGTGAAATTCCAAGCAACATTGGAGACATGACCTCTCTAGTTAGCCTTGACTTGTCATTTAATAAGGATCTTCAACTGCATGGAGGTATTCCAAATTCCTTCAAAAACTTTTGCAATTTGAAGTCACTCATCCTGACGAGTGTCAACCTAAGCCAAAACGTAGATGACATCCTTGAGATTCTACAAGGGTGTGTTTCAGATAGGCTAGAGTCATTGGATTTATATAGTTGTCAATTATTTGGTCACTTGAGCAATCATGTTGGCCATTTTCAGAATTTGGTCTACCTGAGTCTTTCGTTCAATTCCATATCTGGTTCAATTCCATTGGCTTTAGGGAATTTAACGTCCTTAAGATTTCTGATGCTTGACAATAACAATTTAGGTGGATCTCTGCCTGTTTCTCTTGGAGGGCTTGCAAATTTAGTGGAGATATATATTTGTTACAACTCAATGGAGGGTAATGTATCAGAGATTCATTTTGCAAATCTCACAAAATTAAGAGTGTTTGATGCATCCTATAACCATTTGTTGTTGAGAGTGAGTTCTTATTGGACACCACCTCCAATTCACCTTCAAGTCTTACGATTAGGATCTTGGAGAATTGGACCACATTTTCCAGGGTGGCTTCATTCTCTGAACTCTTTATATGATTTGGATTTGTCAAGCTCAGGAATTTCAACTAGTGTTCCATTTTGGTTATGGAACTCGTCTGTACACTTTTCTTACTTAAATCTCTCTCACAACCAAATTCCTGGAATCATTCCTGACATTCCTGACATCGGTGATCTCCCTTTCTCAAATATCGACTTGAGTTCGAATTATTTCCAAGGTCCACTACCTCTTGTCTCCTCCAATGTCAAGCTGTTAGATCTTTCTAACAATTCCTTTTCAGGTTATATTTCAGACTATATATGTTACAAGAACCATGAGGTCAAGACCATGTGCTATCTTGATCTTGGAAACAACCTTTTGTCTGGAGAGATACCTGATTGTTGGTCTAATTGGGTAAACTTAGGGTCCTTAAGATTAAGCAACAACAATTTCAATGGCAATCTTCCCAATTCAATTGGAACCTTAACCAGTCTTCAAGCTTTGCATCTTCGAAACAATAACCTTTCAGGTGAAATATCTATGTCACTTCAAAACTTTACAGCCTTAATCTCACTTGACCTTGGAGAAAACAAGTTTACAGGGCAGATTCCGCCTTGGATGGGGAGTAGATTTTCACAAATGGTTATTCTGAACCTTCGTGCAAATAAATTTCATGGCCTTGTACCTACAGAACTTTGCCAATTGGCTTCTCTGCAAATCCTGGACCTTGCACACAATAATCTCTCGGGGACCATTCCAACTTGTATTGACAGGTTCAGTGCCATGGCTACAACTGATTCTTTAGAACCAATGTATTTTATTGTCCATGGAGGAAAAATTTTTGAAGATGATGCTACTATTGTCATGAAAGGAAGAGTAGCTGAGTACAACACTATTCTTAAATACGTGAAGAGCATAGATATGTCCGGCAACAAGTTATCAGGAGCCATCCCAGAGGAAGTGATAAAACTTGTAGGATTGCAGTCCTTGAACTTATCTGATAATTGTTTATCAGGAAAAATTCCTGATGACATTGGTGTTATAAGTTCGTTAGAAACTATGGATCTTTCGCGAAATCAGTTGTCTGGAGAAATCCCTCAAAGCATGACAAATTTGACATTTTTGAGCCTGTTGAACCTGTCCAACAACGATTTGACTGGGAGGATTCCTACAAGCACACAATTGCAGAGTTTAAGCGCCTCAAGCTTCACCAGCAACAGAGGCCTTTGCGGACCTCCGCTTGAAAACTGCAATGAAAATGGCGCTCACCCTAGAATTGAAGATGTAGATGGAAATGGAAAAGGTGGTGGTGGTCTTGAAGAGGATTGGCCTTTTTATGTGAGTGTGGCACTTGGATTCATTGTGGGTTTCTGGAGTGTAGTTGGTCCTTTAGTGGTTAGTAGCAGATGGGGGCATGCATATTCCAGTTTCCTAAATCATCTAGGCGCAAAGATTGGTTGGGTGTAAGGTTAATGAAAATGTTGTTAGAGCTGGCATCTGTTGAAGCTGTTGTTGTTGTTGTTTTTTTTTTTTTTTTTTGTCTTTTTCGTGTTAATAATTTTCTTATAAGAAAATGTCCTCTTCAAGGGTGCTATTGTTGATTTGTGTAATTTATTTCTACTTGGTTTAAAACAAGTAAACTACCCTAATTTATTTTTTCTTGATTTAAAACGAAAGAACTGCAGTTCATTGGTGCTTGCATTATTCTAAATCATGAGATCAATGATTCTGCTTATTATCAGCTTTTGCAGGTGAAAGTTGTTGAAATATTGAATAATGTGGCAGTTAGTCTCTTTTAAATGGTACAAATAATTTGGTTACAATCGTCTCTTTCAGACGGTGCATTCAGATTTGGCATTAAGTACTTGTGCAAGTATCAGTTACCAGGTCAAATCTTAGCATAACTTTTACTCAAGTTCAAATCGCAAATACTTACACACATGCACTCGGAAGCAAGCCACATTAATACAAGCTCAAATGCAACAAATCTATGCTTGACATGCATAGTAACAATTTGGCATCACATCCCTTGGAAGCTGAGAGCAAAAAAGGGCATCCTATTTCTACGTTTACAGCAGAATGAACTGTTCATCTTCAACTGAAAAGCATGCAACTTCCAATTTCATTGGAAGGGATATTATTAACAGTGTTTTCTCCTTTTTTTCAAAAAAAAAAAAAAAAGAAAGTGGCCAAAGAAATGTTAAAACACATGAACTAACAAGAAATTGTTGCTTCCCAGAAAAATTAGTGTGTCTCTGGGGCAGTATAATTAACTCATATGTGATACAGCTTTAAAACGAACAAGATAGCTCCATAGGCCAGAGTCAACTATCGACCAAACTAAACAGCAATTCTTCATTTATTCCACAATGTTCATCATTGCCACATTTTCCTGCACATAAAAAGGCAAACCAATTATTGCTCATAAAAAAAAATGTAAGAATTTATTATCTAGCAAGGTTTGTTCAATAAAAACCTATATATCTGCTCAGCATTTAAGTGGTCTCCAGTTCATGAGGAGGTGGGCTTATTGTGTATGAATCTGCTTGTTGGATGATTTACTTGTCAGACTAAGTAGTAACAACATTTTGGCCCCTAAACACATATCTTCGGTATGCAAGCATAAGTAGAAAACATGGTGACCTACTGACATCCATATATTCAAATTAAACAGCCCTAATCTCCTTCCTTCATTAAAACTAAACCCTAAAACTCATAAACCTGCTTACAATATAAAAGCATTGTGAACTTGTAAATTGAACCATACCCCATCACTTCAGTACCTCCAAAACCACCGAAGAAGATGGGAAAAAAAAAACACCTTAAATACCACCTGAAATAGCGCACTATAGCATTTAAGTGTATCTACAAACTTTTTAAATAAATGAGGATTCCCAATTCCCCACAATCCTTGTTCTCTTTGTTTTTGTTAGAGTTAAAATGGTCAGTGATATCCTCCCTAAGCAAAATAACAAGATACATGCATTCTAGTTTTCATTACAGATTCTGCACATCAAACAAGCTAGCAAAATATGAGCGGTTTTTCTTTTCATGAAATCACTAACAAACCTCAACAATTAAAGGTAACCTTGACTACCCATTTGTAATGGTTTACGAGTGTATTAGGGATGTCATCGATTTCATGATAATAATTACCCCAGTCCAAAAATATTTTGATGCAAATGTTACATTCCTTTTAATTCTATATTAGAAATATAAGACACAGTAAGGAACCTGTAGGAAATGTTAAGCAGCAGCCTCCAGCAACTCCCTGTCTGCTCGCTCCTTAATCCTTCTTTCAAGTTCTGGCCTAAAATGCCTTATAAGGCCCTGCACAGGCCAAGCTGCAGCATCACCCAATGCACAGATAGTGTGCCCTTCAATCTGTTTTGTCACTTCTTGAAGCATATCTATTTCTTCCAACTTTGCATTACCGACTTTTAACCTTTCCATGATCATCCAAAGCCATGGTGTACCCTCCCTGCATGGTGTGCACTGCCCGCAGCTCTCGTGCTTGTAGAAGTAAGAAAGCCTTGCAATTGCATCAACGACATCAGTAGATTTATCCATCACGATCACAGCTGCAGTCCCCAGTCCTGACTGGACAGCCTTGAGTGCATCATAATCCATCAGCACATCATCGCAAACGTGCTTGGGAAGCAGAGGGACAGAAGAACCCCCTGGTATTACTGCAAGCAGATTATCCCATCCACCTCTAACACCTCCACAATGCCTCTCTATTAATTCTTTCAGAGGTATACTCATCTCCTCTTCAACAGTGCAAGGCTTATTCACATGACCTGACACACAAAACAATTTTGTTCCAGAATTGTTCTTCCTACCAAAACTAGCAAACCACTCTGGGCCGCGCCTCAAAATTGTGGGAGAGACAGCCACTGTTTCCACATTTGTAACAGTAGTGGGACAACCATATAAACCTGAATTAGCTGGGAATGGAGGCTTCAGCCTTGGTTTCCCTTGTTTACCTTCTAGGCTTTCTAAAAGTGCAGTCTCTTCACCACATATATAAGCACCAGCACCATAGTGGATATGAACATCAAAATCATAGCCAGAACCACATGCATTCTTGCCTAACAACCCAGCTTCATAAGCTTCTTTTCGTGCTCTTTCCAGGTTATTACGTTCATTAACATATTCACCTCGAATATAAATATACGCAGCAGATGCTCTCATTCCCACCCCAGCAATTAAACAACCCTCCAACAACTTATGTGGATCATGCCTCATAATTTCCCTATCTTTACAAGTTCCCGGTTCACTCTCATCAGCATTAACAACAAGATATGAAGGACGACCATCAGACACTTTTGGCATAAACGACCATTTAAGCCCAGACGGGAAACCAGCACCACCACGACCACGAAGACCAGACTTTTTCACTTCATTAACAATCCAATCAGCACCCTTGAGTACCAAATCCTTAGTTCTATACCAATCACCACGCTTCATTGCACCTTTAAGAAAAGGGTCATGCAATGCATACAAGTTAGTAAAAATCCTATCCTCATCCTTCAAGCCTCCGAAATGGGTTTTCTCCGGAGGCGGAGGAGGCGGCGGAGGCTGTGGGGCACCAGCATTTGGTGTAGCTTGTGTGCTAAATGACCTAAAACCCACATTAAATCTATCACTTTGACGCCGAATCAAAGCAGCTCTTTGCAAGCTAAAAATGCCCCTAATGGGTACCTATACGAAACATTAGTAACAATTCACTGTTAGATCAGAACAATTCATCCACCAAACAAAAACCCTAATTCATATAAACGCAAAAATCAGATTATAGTAATCTAAAATGGATCTAATTAACAGAAATTGCATAAAATTGAATTCAAAATTGAACCAAAAAAAAACTCTAAAACAAGGATTTAAAGGATTGAGGTAGCGTACCATTAGTGAGAAACGTTGCAGATTAGGGATTTTGATTAAGCGATGAAGCAAAATCGAGATGGGCAATTGAAGAAATGAGAGGGACTGAGAAGGCGAAGAGTGGAGAGAGGTGTATCGTAGCTCCCTAGTCTCTCAGGACCTAAAGTATGCTAAATGGACGGTGATGATCGTTTTAGTGATTGTGATTACCATGGGAAACACGTAGAGATGCTACCGTAGTGACGCGATTTTGGGCTGTAACTGTGAGCTATTAATGCTATACTGTGCGTTTTGATTATTGGGCCGGGCTCAATAAAATGAGAG
>CATIWO010483437.1:0-10792 GCA_949673435.1 Macaranga tanarius
TTTGAAACTAATGGTGCAACTCTTTCCTCTTTTCTCATACACACATACATGCATACATATATACACTCACGTTGGCTGGAGAAGATCAGACCTAAGTTGTGATATTTTATAGCCAAATGTCCACTTTAATCCTTAATGAATTCCTTTTCTATCCATCTAACCCTTCAACTTATATTTGTTACAATTAAATCCTTATTAACCTTACAATTTAATCCTTACAATACTTCCTAATAAACTCAAATCAAACAATTCATAAATAGGGCGGGCGTTACATATAATCATAGCATTTATCTCTCTCTAGTCGGAACCTAAACCGACAATGATGAAAAACGATGATGATGAAAAGTAGGACAGCTCCAACCCCGGCCACACCCTCACAACCTCTCTAGCCTCCAGGCTCAAAAATGTCACAATAATAACATATGGGGTGTAATATGGCCTATGGCAAAAAGAAAAAAAGATGCAGACATCTAATCCGCATGACACCCGTGAGAGGGGACCTATACGTCTGTGGAGGTGGCGTAGAAGACATGGAAGGTCATGCAAATACCATCTAAATGCTCCTCTCTACTGGCAGACAACCGAACCTCCGCTCCTATAGGCTGGACCATGATCCTAAACACTAACTCTGTAGCAGTATCATGATGAACTATGTATTGTACTAGAGTCTCAGCCTCAGTAATCTCGTATACCATCGTAGCCCAGTAAATCGCCATTTCTTCCAGTGTAGAAAATAAGTAACTACCCTAAGCTGAAAATCATTTTAAAATAAGGTGGTGAGTAATTTCACGGGAAATTACCCAGTGAGCAACTAATATATTTTTAATAAAAACATTAACCAAAAATGTAATTTATCCAAATTACAACGATAATTTGAAAATGGTCTAATACATATGAATATACACCATTATCAAAATAACACTTCGAAGAATAATACTTCATTTCCACAAAAGCATTTAATGAAAAATTTCCATCACATAAGAAGTATTTAAATATTTCATAAATCATATAAATAAAAGCATAATAAAGATTTTAGATATGTTTCTAAAAAATTGAAACTCCATACAATAATCCACACCATTAATACTTAAACTCAATGGAAATTCAACCATTAACAATTTAAATTACATTTGAGGTATTAGCTTCCTCTATTTGTAAATAATCGTGTCGAAATTCTTGATTTAATTCATTTGATATCTTATTCTTTTCAAATGCTCCAAGAGTTGAGAATTTCTAATTGTATATTAAATATTATAATTATCAATTATATCATTATGTTTTGTTAACTATATATGAATATTATCATAAAAATAATTATTCCCCAATTCTTCCCAGAATGATACAATATACAAAATATATCTCTCGTAAATTCCTCAATCAATATACTCATGGCCCACACACTGGCCAAAATACAAAATCATTCACAGTAACCTCATATGCATACGGTATAACCACAAGGATTCGCCCCAAAGGCACCTATGAATCCATGTGCCATCCCAAAGACAGTTATAATTTGAGTGGCTAACTCATCTCAAAACCCCTCTCATATATACATATAAATAATTAACTATATATAATCATAATAATATTATTTAAAAGCTCATTCCTTTCTTGTATTATCATTCTCATTATAATTTGGTTAGTGAATAGTTCTCATTATTTTCTTAGTTTATCATATTCAAATACTTTCATATATTGAATCACTTTAGTCTCTGCGTCTGAGACTTACCCTTTTCAGGTCATAGTCTATAATTATCAATTAATATAGTAAGATTCCAATTTCATCGTCAATTCATTAATTGCAAGTGTTTTTCAATCATTCTTATATTCCAGTGTATTATTCCAAAGTTTGGTTCAAAATAGCATTCAAAAATTTGAAGTTTTAAACTCAACAGTCGCGGAACAGGGTACAGAGGCGTCCGCCTCTATGCAAGGGCGTCTGCCTCTGTACGTAGAGGCGACAGCCTCTCACTGAGGTGCACATGAGGCGTTCGCCTTATGAGTGATCAGGCGGCGCATGTTCGATCAGGCGTGCGCCTGATCACCTCTGCAACACGCATATCAGTCGAAATTTCTCAAATTACCAACCCAAAACATAAATTTTACATCAAATATCAGATATCATGCATATCACTTCAAAACACTATGAATCACACTAGAAACTACGAAAATCCTTCTAGATCTAAAAAAAAATGACAAAAAATTCAACATAAAAATGCAAAATTGCTTTAAACCAAAACTTAATTAAAAACCCATTAAAATTTAAAACCTCTCACTAATTTCTCCTGCTTAAATCCGAATTTCCCTTCAAGTTTGTTGATCTTTTTCTTCAGAGCACTTATGCTCCTCCTTCTTTTCTTCCTTTCTCTCTTTTTCTCTTTTCTCTTCTTCTTCTTCCTTGCCATACCTAGCCATGCTTTTTCTCAGTAGAAACCAACAACTCCACCCCCTTATTTCCACTTTGATCCTTTGTTTTTCCTTTCCTTATCTCTTAATCCTCCTTCCATTTGTAATTAACTCAATTATTTCCTTAATTTTTTTTTTCAATTTCATTTAACAATTCTATTCCTCAATTATACTTTATTATATTTCTTACCAAATTAATGCTAATCAACTCTTTTTAACATCAACTTAATATACTCAAATAATCCTTCATTTTTATTAATTTAAATTAATCTGATTCAAGAACACGGATGTTATAATATACCACTAAATTTATTTATTTATTTAATTTATTATGTGATTGTCGCTTTTCTAAAATTACTATGTCATTTGTTCTAATGAAAAACTTTAAAGCTTGATTTACATCCTAAGCAAAGAGTAAAACAAATGATACGTAATTAAACTATTTTTCTTTTAATGAAACAGCACATGAGATAAATGATGTTTTTATTCAGCATAATTTCGTACGATTTTACCATGAATTAAATAAAATTAATTTTTTATATCCATAAAGAGTTTGCATGTACATTTTATCATAGTATAAGGACCTATAAATATACATGTCTTTAATATTATTTACCTATGTGATGGAATAGTAAAGTTAAAAATAAAATAACTATTTTATTTATCCTTAATCAAGGCAATAAAATAAGGAAAAAGACTGGTGTCTCTTAAAGAAACATGAATAGTACCATATCTCTAAGAGCGAAAATCCTAAATTATCTCTCCCTCATATAATTGTCTCTCACCAAATTTTATCTTTATTTGGTGACAGATGGTACTATTCATATCTCTCTAAGAGACATGTATCATTACCCAATAAGGAAAATGACTGGTGTCTCTTAGAGAAACATGAATAGTACTCACCAAATTTTGTCTTTATTTGGTGAGAGATTGTACTGTTCATAAGAGACATGTATCATTACCTATAAAATAAAATAAAATAAATAAAAAGTGTAACATCCTCACTCCAGCCATACTTCTCACTATGCTTCGCTCACTTAGTTTATAGTAAATTCCATTTTGACTAAACTTGCCACAGGTCTGTGATTCCATAATTTAGATATCTTCATCCACAAGAGTTTGCATGTGTAGGGAAAAAGAGCATATTTGCATCAAGGATGTGGATTATCAACAAAAATTAATCTAAATGAATAACTTCAAAGAACAGTGTAGTACAATCAAAATTTTAGCTTAGAACAACATAATATCAAGAAGTTTGCTCATAAAGTCGATAACATATCTGAATGCTTATCAAGAATCAAAATAGCACAACTTGATTCAAGCAGAAATTTCCAAAAGCAGGTATATAGAAAGTATAGACGTTAAGCAAAAATTTAATTCAAGGAAAATTCTTAAGAATTAGAATAAAAAGAGAAGAGGAGGTCCCTCGTATATACTAGCAGCCCAAATCAGGGTTTCCTTCCTTCAATTAGTTTGATTTCCTACAAAATCAACCAACTTCTATGTACAATCTCACTTACCCAAAGCTTTATGGATGAAAATTCAGAATCTAAAACTGATAGTAATAAACATGCAATGCAAAAACTTCACCTATTCTTGCTTAGTCTAGCATAGCTCAGCTCTCTAACTCTACCTTCCCTTCACCTTCTACCAGCAGCAAGTCACCTTTCTCCTCTTCTTTCTCTCTTTAGTGTTCTGAACGCTGAAATTTGTCTTTTAAGAAAAATAAAAAAATAAAAAAACAACAACAGCTGTCCTTAGATTTGTTAAAAGCCTTGACACCTCACCAAAATTAGACAGCTTATATAATAAGTTACAACTTTACTCCTTCATCCACTTATTTATTCACTTATTCTTTTATTGTTTTAGTCAACTTCCAAATTAAACCTTTAGCGAAAATTCTCTTTTAACCCCATCCTTTATTTCTTTTAAATTGTGGCTAAGTTTCTTATATTTATCCAAATAAAATTTTGGTTTGGGACATGAATGTTACAGAAAAGAAAAATACAAAAAAAAAATTGTAAATATATGAAAGAAGTAAAAAATGTAGTACATTTTTTAGTGAGCTAGGTAACATTTTTCAGAACTTTTTATACAAAACCTACTAATTTTTCATTTTATCTTCATAACTAATTTAGCCAAATATTAATTAAACATCAAATTTTACTAAAAAAACACTCATGGATATATCAAATTGATTGAAAAATTAAATTAATTCAACAAATTTGTTGCATTGGACATTTTAACTTTAATTACATTACATTAAACCATTAAACTTTTTATTGTTTTGCACATATTAAGAACTTCTTTTTAAAACTTTTTTTTTTTTCCAAAACTTGTGTTAGATAGTCAAATTGCTATATTTTAAACTTTGTTGTCAATTTAATCCAACAGTCAAATATGGGTGAAAATATAATTGTGAGGACTTTGATGCAAATACAAATGAAATTTAAGGCTTTAATATAAAAGGCTTAAAAAAAAGATTTTCTATAAATAAATAAAAATATTTGATGTGAAAATATGTTTAATATACTTTTGTGTCATTTAGTTGCTAAAATATACATAGCATATATGAGTGTGTTTTCTTATTTCGTTTATTTTTCCCCGTTCTCATTACAGTTTAGAGGGCTTTTTACCATTTTGTGGTAAAAATTGAAATATTTTCCTATTTTATGGCAGTTTCCAAACTTATTCCCAATTTATGGTACTTTTATTATAAAAAAAAAATTATATCAGTCCGCCAGTCAGACTGGCGGACTGAAAATCCTACAAGTCAATCTGCCAGTCTGACTGACGGACTACAAAGAAAATAATAATAAAAAAAAATACAAGTGGCGGACTGCCTAAAAAAATTATTTTTTTTCGAAAAAACAGCCAAGTGGCGGACTGCCTATTATAAAACAAATTTGTTTAGTGGCAACGTGCATGGCCATGCATGTTGCCACACTTTTTTTTATTATTTTTTTTCTTCTTTTTTTATTTTTTTTTTTATTTTTTTGGCTTACATATTATGTAATATTTTTGGCTCACAAGAAATAAAAAATTGCGTGGAATTTTTTGCCACAATCCGTTTTGTAAATAGATGTCGGAACAATAATTTGATGAATAGTAACTTTTGCATGACTATTCACTCAGTGTAAAAAAATTGTGATATTTTAGAAAATTAAATATATCACAAGGAAGATAAAATTACGTGGAATTTTTTACCGTGAGCCGTTTTGAAAACAGATGTTAAAACAGTAATTTAATGAATAGTAAAATAGTAACTTTCACATGTCAGTATTCACGCTGTATAAAAAATTGTGATATTTTAAAAAATAAAATATATCCTGAGGAAGAGAAAATTACGTGGAATTTTTTTCCATAAGCCGTTTTGTAAATAGATATCGGAACAATAATTTGATGAATAGTAACTTTTGCATGACTATTCCAGCAGTGTAAAAAAATTGTAATATTTTAGAAAATAAAATATATCACAAGGAAAATAAAATTACGTGAAATTTTTTACCATAGGCCGTTTTGAAAATGGATGTTAAAATAGTAATTTAATGAATAGTAAAATAGTAACTTTCATATGTCAGTATTCACGCTGTATAAAAAATTGTGATATTTTAAAAAACAAAATATATCATAAGAAAGAGAAAATTACGTGAAATTTTTTGCCGCAAGCCGTTTTGTAAACGGATGTCGGAACAATAATTTGATGAATAGTAATAATAAAATTTTGGTGACAAACAAATTTTCCGCATACCAACAAAAAAGTTGTTGGTCTTTTTTATCAACATTTTAATATAATAATATAAATAATATTAATCATAATTCTATTCAAAAAAATTATTTTCTTACAAACATTATACCCTCTAATAATAATAATAATTTTTAAAAAATTAAAATTAAAAATTGTTGGTCCGCCACTTCAAATGGCGGACCAACAAAAAAAAAATTTAGAAATTGTTAGTCCGCCACTTCACTTGAAGTGGCGGACTAGCAAAAAAAAAAAAAATTAAGTCAGTCCGCCATTCTAACTGGCGGACTGCTCAGTCCGCCAGTCAGAGTGGCGGACTGACTCCACATCCGCCAAATCCACCACAAATTTGGAAATACTTTTAAAAAGTACCATAAGTTGGGAATAAATTTGGAAAATGTTTCAATTTTTACCACAAATTGGTAAAAAGCCCCAGTTTAGATATTAAAATATTGATATTTCTTTTTCTTTTGATGTAACTAGGCCCGAATCTAAACTTATTGAAGGAATTGTCAACCGCATTTTAGAGATAATGGATCAAGTGCTTTGCAACGATGGCTGTGATGATGGATTAGTTGGAATTGAGTCACGCATCAAGGATATTGAATCATTATTACACTGCAGCAAATCAACACATGTGCGCATTTTAGGAATTTGGGGAATGCCTGGTATTGGCAAAACAACAGTTGCTAGCAAAGTATTTGACCGAATCTCTCCTCATTTCGAAAGCCAATGCTTTGTTCTAAATGTGAGAGAGAAACTAGAAAAGCGCACATTAGATTGTTTACAAGATGAAATATTTTCTAAATTATTAGGAAGTGATAATTCGAATGTTGTTGGCATTCCCATCAAGTTCTCCTCTCGCATCAGGAGACAGATTGTGCGAAAGAAAGTTCTCGTAGTTCTTGATGATGTGAATGATTCCGATCAAATAGAATTTCTAGTAGGAGCTGCTGATATTTTTGGTCCCGGGAGTAGAATTGTTATCACAAGCAGAGATAAACAAATTCTCCTTAGTGCAGGTGCTGAGATTTATGAAGTTAAGGCATTAAATAATCATGAAGCTCTCCAACTCTTGAGCTTGCATGCTTTTAGACAAAACCCTCCAACAGAAGAACACATGAAGTTGGCAAAAAGAGCAAAACAGTATGCTCAAGGCATTCCATTAGCCCTTAAAGTTTTGGGCTCCAATTTGTTCAATAAGGGTGCAGAAGAATGGGAAGATGAGTTGACAAAGCTGGAGGGTGTTTCTGACAAGAAAATTGAGAAGATATTCAGAATAAGTTACGAAGATTTGGATTATAATGAAAAGCAAATATTTCTTGACATCGCATGTTTCTTCAAGTGGGAGGATAAAGATCATGTTGAAAGTGTACTGGACAGCTGTGGTCTTTCTGCAAGAATTGGAATTAGCCGTCTACTTGATAAGTCTCTCGTCGCTATTGGTTGGGAAGGGAAGTTGGGAATGCATGATTTGCTACAGCAAATGGGAAAAGATATTGTTTGCCAAGAATGCATTAATAATCCTGGAAAACGCAGCAGGTTGTGGATTCCTCAAGATATCTACAACGTGTTGACAAAAGATTTGGTAAGAATCAAATGCAGTGCTGCTCTCTTATCAAAATCGAATTCCCATTATACCTTTCTTTATTTAATTTATGCTTTATCGTAGTTTATGCCCAATAATTGTTGTTTTTTTATGTTAGGGAAAAGTTTCAGTTCAAAGCATATCTCTAGACATGACGAAAATTAGAAATGTAGAACTGTGTTCTTCAGCATTTGCGAAGATGAGTTACCTTAGATTACTTGAATTCTACAGTCCTTATTACCCAAGAGACAGTTCTAAATATCAGGAAAAGGACATTTATCATCCGCACCTCATAAAAAATAATGTACATCTGCCCAAAGACCTCAGTGCTTTGCCAGATGAGCTGAGATACCTGTACTGGTTTCGATATCCTTCAAAATCTTTACCATTAAATTTTTGTATAGAAAATCTTGTTCAGCTTCATCTGGTTGATAGCCAAGTTCAACGGCTTTGCAATGATGATCAGGTATGCTTTTCCATGAATATAATAAGTGTAGGATACCCTAGTAATGTCTTGATGTATTCACTTTGTGATTTATGATTCCAGTGCCTGGAAAATTTGAAAGTTTTGGAACTCAGCTACTCTGTGAATTTAATCAAGATACCTGGCTTGTCTGAACTGCCAAAACTTGAGGTTTTACGTCTGAGACACTGCAAGAATTTGGCTGAAATTCGCTCATCCATACGTTACGTCAGCCAGCTTTCACATGTGGATCTCAGACATTGTGAAAATCTCAGCAGTCTTCCGAGGTTCTGTGATCTGAGAAATCTTGATTTTCTGTGTCTTGAAGGTTGCTCAAAAATCTTAGAGTTTCCAGAAGTTCCGCTGAAGATAAGACATCTTATTTTAAGTGGAACCGCAATACAACAAGTTCCCTCGTCAATTGGGCATCGGTCTCTACTTACTCGATTGTCACTGAACTCATGCATTGAGCTGGAGAGTCTTCCAAGCAGTATTGGTGAGTTGAAATGTCTCAAAGCTCTTGATCTTAAGGGGTGCTCAAAACTGATGAATCTTCCAGATGGTATTTGTAAGTTGAGGTCTCTCTCAAGTCTTAATATAAGCAATTGTCTAAATCTCAATGGATTACCACAGAACTTGGGGAATTTAGAATCTCTGGAGGATCTTTTTGCGGTTGAAAGTGGGATTAAAGAACTACCATCCTCCATCAATGGATTGAACAACCTCAAAAATTTATTTTGTAGGGGATGCAAAGGACTGAAATTACCCGCTATAATGGCTGGTTTGTCCTCTGTACGATGGGCTAGTTTTGAGGATTGTGGTATGACACAGGTTTCCGATGACATTGGCTCTTTGGTTTCATTGAGGGAATTATATTTAGGAGGAAATGATTTTGATACGCTACCTACGTGCATAAAACTACTTCCTCAATTGCACCGACTTAATTTAAGGAACTGCAGAAGACTTGAATGTTTACCATATCTTCCAACTGCTATAGAGTTTTTAGTTGTGACCAACTGCACATCTTTGAAATCTTTGTCAAAAGAGGATATGGATTCCTTGTGGTTTCTTGATGTTGATAATTGTTTTAATTTGGATCAGAAGGAGAACAAAAGGTATGCGGACGATTTGCTACTGAGACTTGAAAATTTGTTACCACAACTGAAACGTTTCATCGTGGGCCAGTCTGCAAGTGGTTATATATTTGATATTGGGCATTGTGCAGCCGGAAGTGAACTTCCACAAAGAACGAGGTATCAAAATAACAGTGGATCTTTTCTAGAGTTCTCATTGAGATCAGATCCACATGAGCCTACAGTCTTCGTCTTATGTGCTGTTGTTGCGTCCAATGATGATCACTCTTTGGGCTACGGTGATGTGATATGTAAATTAAGCTTTACGGCTGACTCTGGATCAACCTTGGGTTATAAATCCGAATTTCCTTCTCAGTTGGGAAAGCGTGGTCACGCAATAGATAAGCATGGGAAATTATTGGGCTCAGACCACACTCGATTCTGGGTTTCAAGTGCATATTTCATGAAACCTGAATTCAGTTCCTGTAGGGCTTCATTTGAATTCTTCATTCAAAATGGTGGAAGCTCTAGCTCTAGTGCAGTGGTAATCAAGTGTGGAGTTCATGTGCTGTGTGATGACCATGAGAATAATCGGAGTTCTTCAAGTCAATCAACTTTAACTTGGACTCCACTCTTCTACCAGATGGATAGACCAATATTGAAGAACTGGACTAAGAAAACACCACAAGTTGGGAAACTGAGCAACACATGATATGCATTTGCGTAAATTGATAGAGGCAGTTGTTAAGCCTAATGAGCAAATGACAGTATTCATTGAACTTTTTTTTGCAGAAAGAAATTTTATTTTTCATTAAATCTCGATTCTTCAGTTTCAAATTTAATAACTAATAAGCTCATAAAGAATAATCAATCATATTGTCCATCAAAATATTGGAGGATCCAAATCCCAAAACAAGACAATAGCATACAGATGCATGTCTAACAATCTAATAGTGTTTGGAAAGTGATTATGAAAAGCAAGATGGAACCTGTTTTTTTTTTTTAAAAAAAAATACTGCTATCATATATCAAAAAGAAAAAAATTATAATTGTTAAATATAAAAAAAATATCTTCAATATTTAGTTATCATTTCAATAATTAAAAGGTTGCTCTTTTAAAAAAATAAAAAATTTATTTTTAAATATATTAAATTAAAAACAAACAAACAAACATAGATACGAGCATGCCTACCCTGGGAAATGATCCCATCAAGAAATTACAATAAGAAGCTCAAAGCTATTTGCTTCTTTTTATTTTTCTTTTACCTTATTCATTACATTACAAGTTTGAGTTAAAGAAAACTTAAGAAAGAAATAAACATGGAATTTTTGGACCCAGTAAACGAAAGCTTTGGTTGTTTCCGGGGAAAGTTACAAGACAAGAAAACAAAAAGAAATTTGGTGGGTGTCGAATCCAACAAAAATTAAAAAAATCTACTCTAAAAATGAATACTTGTAGCAAGGGTTGAGTAGAGTCGTTTCCCAAGAGATTGATCAAATTATTAAATCTGAATTTT
>CATIWO010483557.1:0-16222 GCA_949673435.1 Macaranga tanarius
TTGGATAAAGAATTTATCTGACTAAGTTTCTCTCCATAGGGCATATCTGTATTATTTATTAGGAAAAATGATGGATCTTTTTGACTGTGTATAGATTATAGACAATTGAATAAGGTCACAATCTATAATAAGTATCCTTTGCCTAGGATAGAAGACTTATTTAATCAATTGCAAGGAGTGAAAGTATTTTCAAAGATAAATTTACGATCTGGTTATCACCAATTGAGAATTAAGGAATCAAACATATCTAAAACTACTTTTATAACAAGGTACAGATATTATGAATTTTTGGTGATGCCATTTGGATTGACCAATGCACCAACTGTATTTATAGATATGATGAATCAAGTATTTAAGCCATATTTGGATAGTTCATAATTGTATTCATTGATGACATTCTAGTGTACTCGAAATCAAGGGAAGAACATGAGGAGCATTTAAGAACAATATTGGCAATTTTGAGAACTAAACAGTTGTATGCAAAGTTTAGTAAATGTGAGTTTTGGCTGGATAAGGTTATATTTCTAGGTCATGTGATATCTGCTGAAGGAGCATTTATGGATCCTAGTAAGATTACAGTAATTGTTAATTAGGAACCACTAAGGAATGTAATGGAGATACGAAGGTTCTTAGGACTAGTAAAGCATTATCAGAGATTCGTACAAGATTTCTCAATTATTGCATCACCATTGACTAAATTATTGAGAAAGAATATGGACTTTGAATGGAATTCGAATTGTCAATGAAGCTTTGAAATTTTAAAAGAAAATCTAGTCATTACGCCAATATTGACGTTGCCAGATGAAGAAGGTCATTATGTGGTGTATAGCGATGGTTTGAAGCAGGGACTTAGTTACATGTTGATGCAAAATGGAAGAGTGGTGGCTTATGCATCAAGGAAATTGAGACCACATGAGCAGAACTATCCTACACATAATTTAGAGTTAGCAGCTATGGTATTTGTACTGAAAATGTGGAGACATTACTTGTATGGTGTAACCTATCAAACATTTACGGACCACAATAGTTTGAAATATGTTTTAACTCAGAAGGAGTTAAATTTGAGACAAAGATGCTGGGTGGAGTTGATAAAAGATTATAATTATAGGATAGAATATTACCTAAGAAAGGCTAACATGATTACGAATGCTTTCAGCCGAAAGTCGAGTGGAAGTTTGTATCATATATACACCATTAGAATGCCACTGTTGATTGAGTTGAGGAAGTTAGATGCTGAGTTTAAGGCGGACACCTCTGGTGGAATGTTAGCTACTTTAAAAGTAAGGCCATTGTTGGTAGAAAGAATTTTAGCAGCACAACGGGTGGATAAAGAAATGAAAAATTTGTGCAACGATATAAGAAGTAGGAAAATGAAAGAGTTAGGTTGTAACGAAGAAAGAATATATAGACATTTGGAAATAGATTATATATGCCACATGTGGTTGAATTAAGACGAGAGATAATAGAAGAAGCACATTATTCGGTGTATGCCATGCATCCAGGAAGTACTAAGATGTATAGAGGGCTGAAAGAAAATTACTGGTAGAAAGAAATGAAAGGGGATGTAGCAAAATTTGAGTCTAAGTATTTGACCTGTCAACAGGTGAAGGCCGAACATAAGCATCCTGCGAGATTACTACAAACCTTATTGATTCCTGAATGGAAGTGGGAATATATCACAATGGATTTTATGGTAGGATTACTAAGAACACAACAAGGAAATGATACTGTATAGGTAATTATTGATCATTTGATGAAGTCAGTATATTTCATACCGGTCAAGGTTAGCTACAACTTGAATAAATTAGCAGAGCTATATGTAAAGGAAATTATGAGATTGCATGGAGCACTAGTATCGATTGTATCAGATCATGATCCAAGATTCACGTCACAATTTTAGCTAAGTCTATAGGAAGCGTGAGGTACTAGATTGAGGTTTAGTATAACTTTCCAACCTCAAACAGATGGCCAATCTGAACGCACTATCTAAATATTAGAAGATATGCTCAGAGCTAGTGTGTTAAATTTTGGGGGAAATTGGGATAAGCAAGTACCATTAATGAAATTCGCTTATAACAATAGCCACCAAAGTAGTATCAATATGGTACCTTTCGAAGCTCTATATGGAAGGAAGTGTAGGACCCCAATCTGGGGAGGAGGTAGGAGAAAAGAAATTATTAGGTCTAGAACTTATGCAAATAACTACAATGAATATTCATATAGTTTGAGAAAATTTAAAGACGACACAAGATAGACAGAGGAGTTACTCTAACCTCAAGCGAGCTAAAATCAAATATGATATTGGTGAAAAAGTATTTTTAAAGATGTCATGGTGGAAAGGTATACTGAGATTCGATAAGCGTGGCAAGCTAAGCTCAAGATTTATTAGACCGTACAAAATAATTAAACGTGTTGGGCCAGTAGCTTATCGATTAACGTTACCTCCTAATCTATCCGGAATTAATGATGTTTTCCATGTATCGATGTTAAGAAGATATAGAAGTGATCCTTCTCACATACTACAGGACCAACCAGTGGAATTACAAGAGAATTTAAGCTACAAAGAAGAGCTAGTATCGATTCTGGAAAGTGATAAAAAAAGTACTATATAATAAAGTTATTCCTTTGGTCAAAGTATTATGGAAGAATTATTTATATGAAGAAGCTATATGGGAACGCGAGGAGGATATGAAACAACAATATCCATACCTATTCTTTTCAGGTACGAATTAGTTTGAAAATGAATTTTCTCCAAATTTTAAGGATGAAATTTCTTAAGTGAAGGAGAATTGTTATGTCCGTATCCGAATAATTTAATTTATTTTGGGTTAGGACTAAATCATAAGAAAAATAAGTTTGGAGATAGGACTTGATTGAAAAATTACAAGTTGGGGGACTAAATTGAAATTTGACATAAACCGCCATTAATTTTAATAAGAAGAAGATGCAGAGAAGAGAAAAAAGGGGGAAGAAACGCTACCGAAGGGAGAGGAAAAAGAAAATAAGTATGCATTTCTATGAGTGGACTTCATTTCTTTAATCCTTTCTTCTTTATACTTGCTTTTGATTGATTTTTGGATGTTTTGGATTAAATTTCCGTTGTTGTTCTTGATGAATTTCAAAAATTTGAACATTATAGGGCGATCAGGTGGCGCCTAATTATATAAAAGTGGTGATATAATCCGCTAGTTATCTAACAACTAGGATTTATAACAATCTATTAGAACTGTTGCCCAAAGATCTATCTAGCATAAACTAAAGGGAATTAGCAATACTAGTTATCTATCAACTAGGATCTCTAATTATCAAGGTTAAATTGGAACACACTCGAAGCAAATTCAAAAAATAGCTCTCATAAGAACTCAATAAAATTCAATTATGAATTTGAATAAAACCAATCAACTTATAATAATAATATTTTTACAAGTATTTATAGACTTATAATCCTAAACCTAAACTGAATCTAAAAGAAAAATAACTCTTTAGGAATAAACAACTATACTCCTAATTAGACACAAATCCCAATTAGTAAAGAAAACTCTTATTTAGCTAATTAAAACATAAATTCGTATAAAATAAATCTATCAAGATACGGGCGTGTATAATTCAACACGGGAGTGTGCGAGCTATGAAAAACTGGTAGATTGTTACACGGCTTGGAACATGGCCTGACACCATATGACACCCTCAAACATAAGCACATGTGTGACCATAATTAAATCCATACACATAGCAAGGAAATTTTTCATATATATATATATATTTCTATATACAAAATCTCTTGTATACATTCATTGTCTACCATACATCACATGCATTACATATATTTAACTAATACACATGATGCTATTAGATAATGCAAAAATGACATGAATGATGAAAGTCGGTTGCACCAAACTCGCCTCAGCCCACTTTAAAACTCAAATGTAAGCTTCTAGCTTTCTAGTCGAGTCTTAAAAAAAATATAGATGCAAAAGAGTGAGCTTACGACTCAGTAAGTAATTACTAATATAATGATATATAAATTACTTCTCAAGAACTAATTAATAAAAATTAGTTAAACAAGTAAAAATGAACTACATGGGTATGTCTCTCCCCGTGTAGTCTACTGGTCAAAAACCTTCATCGAGACACGGCGTGGAACACGGCCGTGTTTCTATTCCAACACTCACTGGTGAGCGCCAGTTTCTACTCTTAGACATCCCTTCTGGTGAGCGCCAGAAGCTAGTGTTTGCTCGCAGACATCCTTTCCGGAGAGCACCAGACACTGGCAAGTGCCAGTGTCTGCTCATAGCCGAAGATGTCAAGTTAAACACACCCGTGTCTGAGCTAAGGCACGTCGTGTCTTATCACACGGCTTGAGACACGCCCCGTGTCTCAACCTATATCCTCATCCTGATAGCACATTCATACATATTTATACATTATTCTCCATTCTTAAGCATAAACTCAAGATTCATACATAATAATACACCATTTGGTATCTATATAATTACATTTAACAATATATTTAGTATTCATAACTAATTCACATAATTTCAAGAATGCATACTTTGACATTTAAATCTCATTGTTCAATATCCGGCCAGATTCATCCTCACGTAAAATGCCTCACACTTAGCCTTATTGGCTTATCATACTCATAAATTACCATTTCATATATATAGCCATTTAGTGAGACTATCCACCGGCTCGGTCTCACTCTTACTCACAATCATGGGTAGCTATCCGCTCGGCTTAGCGTTTCCATTATACACAATCAGTAAAAACCATTCGCCCGGCTCAGTCTTTATTTATCACATGTTCTCATACATCATCGTTTCCTCTCATGTTTCACTTTTTTGTGAAACACAATATAAAATAACACAATAAGTCATCATAATAATATTCCACCAATATTCCATCCACGATCATTAATCCATTCTCATATTTATAACATTCTTCATACACAATTATAATATCCACCATAATCTATATATAAAGCATACATATCATTATTTGCCAACCAATCCTCATATTTCCAATACACAAAAGGGTGGAAACTCATTCCACATCATATTCACTCGTCCATAAGTTCATTCATTTTCATTAGATGAAATACACAATTATACACCTAAGAGTTTAATATATGTATATAACATATATTAGTAATTACTTACCTCCAAGTGCTTCCAACTTTAAGAAGGGTCTTTCTTTTAATTATGAGTTCCCTTTTTCCTTTTATTAACTCCTACATATAATTATTCATTAATCTCACATAACAAATATTATACTTGCACCCAATCTCAACTAAGTGCAATTTAATGCTTAAAGCTTGATATATCTAATTGTTGTACACATAGGTCAAATGACTTTGATTTTTCTATTGATGGTAGAATTAAAAGTCTAATATCAATTCCAACTAGAATTACTCAATTCGGACAAGTATAGAATTATCTATGAATTACTGAATTAATTCAGATAAAATAGGACTACCAGCATGAGCACTAAAATGCCGAACCCTATTAGACCATTCTAACAATATATTCAATCTAAGCTTAAAATATAAAAGTTGTAGAGGACTCTCTGAAGTTTTTAGAAAATCTAACTATGCTCATATTAGAGCTTTACAGCCTAATTTATGGCAAAAACCCTAGGACTAAAAAATAGGAAAAACAGAGTACGAATTTTACCAAACCAAAACTCAACTCTAATTAATAAAAATGCATGTAAAGCTTACCAATTGGGGCTCCAATTGCTTAAAAACATCCTAAAGCTTCCCAAAACTATTGTTTGATAAAAAGTTCAAGATTAAACACTCCAAAAACTTCTCAAAATTCTTCTCTTCCTTCTCCAATTCTGTACAACTCTATATACATACACACACACACACACTCACCAACCAATCACAAGCTTCCACTTACCCCCCATAGGTGTCTTTTTGATTAATGCATAATTATCATTAAAGAATAAAATAATTACCTAGATAATTATAGATAAATATTACCACAATATCCTTCCTCCCCTTAATGAAATAGGACTAATACACAATAGTCCTTAACTTTCTATTATGGCAATATACTACTATCTTTCTTTATAATTAGGTCCTTCTCTACAATTTATAAACATACCCATACTTAAAATTAAATTCACTATTCTACTATATATAAAATGCTATACAGAAGGAAGGATTAGGCATTCTAAAATGCGAGGGTTACATTTCTCCCCTCTTTAAAGAAAATTTCATCCTCGAAATTAGCTACTCACCAATTCCTGGAAACAAGTATGGGTATTTCTGCTTCATATGTTCTTCCACTTCCCACATTGCTTCTCTTGGTGAATGATAACTCCATTTGACTTTTACCATAGGAATTTTCTTGTTTCTTAATTGCTTCACCCTTCTATCTAAAATCTCTATTGGTTCTTCCACAAAAGTTAGCTTCTCAGAGATTTCTATCTCCGGCTCTTGTACGATGTGACTCAGATTTGATCGGTACTGCCTTAACATCGACACATGAAATACATAATGAATAGAAGATAATTCTTTTGGTAGAACTAATCTGTATGCTAGTGGTCTAATCCTTACGCTAATCTCATAAGGTCCAATGTATCTCGGACTCAACTTCCCTTGTTTGCCAAATCTCAAAATTCCTTTCCATGGGGATACCTTTAGAAAAACCTTCTCTCCAACATTATACTCCATTTTCTGGCGGTGTCGATCCATATAACTTTTTTGGCGATTTAGGCTGCTTTTAAATATTTCTTGGCCACTTAAATTTTCTTTACTGTTTCTTACACCAAATTCGGTCATTCGAGTTACCTCAAACCTTCAATATCCTAACAAATTGAACTTCTACATTTCCTCCCATACAGGGCTTTATAAGGTGCCATTTCAGTGTTGGAGTGAAAACTATTATTATATGCGAACTCCATCAGAGGTAAATGATCATCCCAATTCCCCTCGAATTCAAGTGTACAAGCTCTCATAATATCTTCTAAAGTCTGAATGGTTATCTCTAATTGCCCATCCATTTGAGGATGAAACGCTGTGCTAAAATACAATTTAGTTCCCAATGCTCCCTATAAGCTTCCCCAAAAATATGATGTAAATCATGGATCTCTATCGGATATAATTGACACAGAAATCCTATATAATCTGACAATCTCAGAAACATATAAAGAAGCCAGCTTATCCAGAGAATCAGTTGATTGAATAGGTAAGAAATGAGCTGATTTAGTGAGTCGATCAACTATCACCCATACAACATCATGTTTCTGAAATGTTCATGGCAACTCAATCATAAAGTCCATCGTTATCCTCTCCTATTTCCATTCTGGTATCCTCAAAGATTGTAATTTTCCTGCAGGTGCCTGACGTTCTGCTTTCACCTATTGACATATCAAACATTTTGCCACATATTTTACCACATCTTTTCTCATTGTCAGCCACTAATAAAAAGGCTTTAAATCCCAATACATTTTAATACTCCCTAGATGTATAACATAGGGTGTACTGTGAGCTTCATTCATGATTTGTCTTCTTAATTCCCCGATGTCCGGAACACACATACGATTGCTAATCACCAACATGCCATCTTCTTTAATTATAAACTAAGTATTGATTCCAGCTTCCACTTTCTCTTTTACCTTCTTCAAATATACATCTTCCATTTGAGTACTTCTGATTTGATCCACTAATGACGATTTGATTTACAAGGTAGCCAATAAATGGTTTTCCCTAACATTGAGAGAAACATTCATTGCTAGTAATGACATAAGATCCTCCTTTTCATAGCAAATTGTTCCAGCAGCATTCTCTACAGTTTTATAACTTAAAACATAGGCTACTACATTTGCTTTTCCCAGATGATATTCAATAGTGCAAACATAGTCCTTTAATAATTCCATCCATCTTCTTTTCCTCAAGTTCAACTCTTTCTGAGTGGAAATGTACTTTAAACTCTTATAATCAGTAAAAATGGAAAAGGTTCTCCATATAAATAATATTTCCAAATCTTCAATGCATGAACAATGGCGTCTAGCTCCAAATCATAGGTAGGGTAGTTAACTTCATGAGTTCGTAATTATCTTGAAGCATATGCGATCACCTTTCCATTTTGCATTAAAATAGATCCTAATCCTTAGCCCGAAGCATCCGTATATACCATAAATCCTCCATTTCTGGTTGGTAATGCAAGCACTGGAGTAGTAGTAAGTACTTTCTTTAACCTCTCAAAACTGTATTGGCATGTTTTGATCCACCAAAATTGTACATTCTTCTTTAATAAATTTGTTAAAGGCCTTGCAACAATAGAGAAATCCTTCATAAATCTTCTATAGTATCCAGCCAACCCTAGAAAACTCTGAATCTCCGTCACAGTTTTAGGTGCTTCCCATTCCATAATAGCTTTAATCTTCGATGGGTCCGGTTTCACACCTTCCCTTGAAACTATATGCCTAAGGAAAGTAATTTCTTCCATTCAAAATTCATATTTGCTGAATTTGGCATACAATTATTTATCTTGCAATATCTGCAAAGCTATTCGGACATATCTTTCATGCACTTCTTTGCTTGGAGATAAATGAGAATATCATCAATGAAAATAATCATAAACTGATTTAAATACTGTTGAAAGGTTATGTTCATCAACGACATGAATGCTACAGGTGCATTAGTCAATCCGAATGGCATAACCAAGAACTTATAAGGCCCATATCTAGTTCTGAATGCCATATTGGAAATATAATGTTCTGCCACTCGGAGTTGCCAATACCCCGATCTCAAATCTATTTTTGAAAACACTGTAGCATCCTTCAGTTGATCAAGTAAGTCATCAATCCTTGGGAATGGATATTTATTCTTTACCATGATTCTATTCAACTGTCGGTAGTCTATGCATAACCGCATACTGCCATCCTTCTTCTTTATAAAAAAAACTGGAGCTCTTCATAGTCAAATGCTTGGTCTGATAAACCCTTTCTCTAATAACTCTTCTAGCTACTTCTTCAGCTCTTTTAACTCCATAGGTGCCATTCTATACAAAGCAATTGATATCGATGCCACCCCCAGAACAGTTTTAATCTTAAAATCTACTTCTCGGTATGGAGGTAATCCCGATAATTCATCCAAAAACACATAAGGAAAATCTCTAACTACTGGTACCTTCCTTACCCCAAGACTAACCTTTGTAGTATCCACAATATTGGCTAAATAAGCATCATACCCATCTCTAATTAAATGAAAAGCAGTCACTGCTGAAATTAAATAAGTAGGTACAACTTTCCTCTCACCCACTAATACTATCTTCCTCTGCCCTGAAACATCTATAACTACTTCTTAAGTATAACAATTCACAATGGCATGATGTTTTACTAACTAATCCATTCCCAAAATAATATTAAACTCTTCTAGTTTAATAATTACCAAGTCTACATATAAAGTGTCATCATCTACTAGTATAGGACATGCTTTCATCACTATATTTACTATCACAACACCAGTAGACATAGAAATATATAGACTCTGTTCGAATGGTTCAATTGTACCATGAACTCTTAATGCAAACTCATGCAATACAAACAAACATGTAGATGCATGATCTATTAATACAAAAGCATCATGGTCAAAGAGAGTAAATATACCAGTGACTATATCTAGTGCAGTTGGGGCTTCTTGCCTTGTAATAGCATATACCCTGGCTTGATTTTGAATCTGCCTCATTGATCTTGTTAGTGTTGAGGTACCAACTCCATTTCCTCTCCCATGACCTCTACCTCGACTAATTTGAGGATTATTTTCTCCTACACTACTTTGCCTCGTTATTTGTGGTCCCTCAGCACTCTTCCTTATTGGACAGTCTCTTATAAAATGTCTTGGCTGATTGTAATAGTAACACACGGTTACTCGAGACCCCCAACATTCCCCAGAATGAAATTGACCACATTTGTTACATGTAGAGGCTGATACACCACCCATAGTTTTACTTCTTCCCACATTTCTTTGATTAATCGATCTCTAGATTCCTTTACTAAAAGCACTCTCTGCTACTTTATTGGATAGAATAAACCCTCATTCTCTAAAATTGCTTTGCTAGAAATTAGAACCTTTAAAGGATGATTCTCCACCGGTTCTACCTAAAGTGGTAAATGCACCGATAGTCTTCTTCTTTTTGGCTTCTAATTTATTCCTCTCTATTATAGTTTCTTCCACTCAAAGTGTCATTTTTAATAAATCCCTATACATCGGAGGTTTAATCGCCATCCTTTCTCGAATTTTAGGAGTTAAACCCCTTTCAAACTTATCTTTTTTCAATTCATCAGTTGCCACTTCTTCGGGTGCATATTTCGATAATCTCATAAACTAGACCTTATACTTTGCAACTAATAATTCATCTTGCTTCAAGTTGAGGAATTCAAGCTTCTTTTTGGCTTTGTACATGGCTGACATGTATTTATCTGTGAATTCCCTTAAGAAGTCTACCCAAGTCAAGGTTACCGGTACATCTCCACTTCCAGGAATAGTTTCCCATTAATCAAGTGCATCTTGCTCAAACAAGGATATCAGATAGGTCACTTTCTTTTCTGTTGTACACTCAATTCGATTCAATACTCTCTCTGTATTTGTCAACCATTCTTCGGCAATCATCAGATCAGTGGTCCCCATAAAAACTTTTGCACCCTATTTTCTTATCTTCTTATAGTGATTATCTAGAGCACTATTTGTTGGTTTTTAAGCCACATCCTTTATAATTTGAACAAATTCTTGTATAAATGGAGGATAGGCAGCTTATGCAGGAGGAGGTTGAGGTTGTGATAGATCATGTTCAGGTTCACCTATTGAATGCATTAGTGTTTGTCCATGTACAAACTCAGATGACTTTTCTGGGACGACGCGTTGAGCTTGGTGTCCTTCTATCCTGACATATGTAATACACATCAACTATATGTCACCTATGACTTATGCATGGTATGCCATGAATTTGTCATATTTTTATGTCCCAAGGGAATGTAATCCCTGCTCTGATACCACTAAATGTGAAACCCTCAAATAAAAGCACACATGTGACCACAATTAAATCCATACACACAGCAAGGAAATTTTTCATATATATATATATATATATCTATATACAAAATTCCTTGTATACATTCATTGTCTACCATACATCACATGCATTGCACATATTTAACTAATACATATGATGCTATTACATAAAGCCAAAATGACATGAATGATGAAATTCAGTTGTACCAAACTCGCCTCGGCCCACCTTAAAACTCAAATGCAAGCTTCTAGCTTTCTAGTTGAGTCCAAGAAAAAATATAGATGCAAAGAAGTGAGCTTGCGACTCAGTAAGTAATTACTAATAAAATGATATATAAATTACTTCTTAGGAACTAATTAATAAAAATTAGTTAAACAAGTAAACGTGGACTACACGGGTATGTCTCTCCCCATGTAGTCTACTGGTCAAAAACCTTCATCGAGACATGGCCGTGTTTCTGTTCCAGCATTTATTGGTGAGCACCAGACACCGGTGAGTGCCAGTGTCTACTTGCAGACCTCCTATTTACCGAGCGCTAGTGTTTGCTCACAGACATTCCTTTTGGTGAGTGCTAGTGTCTGCTCGCAGCTGAAGATGTCAAGTTAACCACACCTGTGTTTGAACTAAGGCATGTCGTGTCTTGTCACATGGCCTGAGACACGCCCGTGTCTCAACCCATGACCTCATCCTTATAACACATTCATACACATGTTACCCAAGTGATTCGATGCATCTAATGCCTAACATGGGTCTTACAATGTCCATACTAACCTTTGCCCTAAAGGTATAATAATTCTTCACTTGAAGGTAGTAAGGATATTTTAATTGCACAAGACCCCTTATATATATATTTCCTATTTTACCATTTTTTAAAAATCTTTAGTTGTTATTCTTCTCACTTCTTTTTTTTGAACTTTCTCTTTTCTCTTTTTTGTTTCGAGCTTTAATTTCATGTATTTGAGCTTTATTCTTTATTTTACCGAGCTTTAAATTTATGTCTCTGAGCTTTATTATTCCTTTTAAAAAGTACGTATCTTCTTATTCTATATACTTTTCCCCTTTATAGTTTTCTAATGGCTTTTAGGAATGTAATAAGGGGTAATAATTTTACTTTTGCTATTACTTAAGAGACCTTTAAGAATATTATGATTAAGTATAGTATCCTCAAATGGTTTACTCTTTGCTACATAAAAGAGAAATTCAAGGCTCATCATAATCTTGAAAAACCTAAAAAAAGGGAATCCTTTTCTAATATTAAGAAATGTAAGGATATAATAGTAATATATCTAGAGTAGTTAGAAGGATGTCTTAAATTCCCTTTAGATCCTTTTGTGAAACAATTTTTTTAAACACTTATAACATTGCACCATGTTATTTATACCCTAATATCTATATGATTTTAATAGCTTTTAGTGAACTAGTTCATTCATAGGGAAGGTTATCAAGCTTTAAAATGCATCAATACTTATATAGTTCACAAAGGAGAATGGGGAGTTAGTGTTTTTTTTATGGCAATGTTAGGCTATGGCTTTTTTAGGAGATTATTGATGTAGATAAAGATCAGAGGTCTCTTTTTTTGTGATTCAACATGAATCATAATTTATGGACAAACCTCAATATTGGTCAAGTAGTCTCGTTCTATAAAATGCCTTTATAGCCTATCAAATGTTATTTTTATAACTGAGCTTATATCTAAGTGTAAAGCTATTAGACTGAGCATCTACTATTATAGTGGTATGTATATACTTAAAAATTTTCTTACATATAAGATAATATATAAGGAGCTATATGAACTCATTAGTTAGTTCATGGAGATAATACGACTCACGTTGCTACAACTAAGACTTTAACAAAAGTTATCACTCCTTTAATCTAGTATGATATTTTTTGACTTAAAGGAGCCTAATATGCCTTTAGTTTATAAAAAAAAAAGAGCTTGCAATATGTTCGAATAGTATGTGGACAAAAGGGATGGTCATGTTTTAATATAAGCAATCACACTTCAAAGGATGTTTGGCTAAACTTAAGCTCAAAGGTAATTTATACAATATTAACAATCAATAAGTATCTCTACTTATATTAATGTTAATAAGTTTTATTATAAATCCTAAGTATTAATCACCTCTCGGTCTTATAACACTTAACAAATCATTTAAATTAAACTTAAGCATAAAACATGCATAATTTTTTGATCTCAATATACTCAAACATAATAATTATCAAACATAGTAAACACAAAAGTAAAACCCATATAAAAGAAAGTTAAAGTTAAATTAAAGTAAAAATTGCAAGTTAATACATTCTTAAGCTACTAAGATCACCCTAGTAAATAATGAATTTAGTTATTCATGTTTATAATTACAAGAACATAATTCATGATATGTCTTACAAACATCTAAATAAAATATAAGAAGAAGATATTAGTTACCTCCTACACTTGATTTGAAACCCCTTTGAATGCTTAAACTCTACAAACCATGAACTTGTAATTAATTATAAAACCTAAACTAATATTTGAATGATTTGAATATGTTTTTTATGTTTCTAGATGTTAAGAATGATATATGAACGTATAAGATGATGTATTTTATGCCATAAAGATCCTTTATATAGAGGTAATTTGTCCTTGTTAAAGTTGGATATGAAAGAGCCTTAAAAAGTTAAGTTCTTGTATAATTCGGCCAGGTCAACATGCCCATGTAGTTCTTTTGCATGACTATGTAAGAGTACAAATTCAACTTTGAAGTAATGGCATAGTTGTGTAGATGATTAGCATAACCGTGTAGTAGATGGCAAAATGTAACCTTTCACTTTTTGGATGCTTAGGCACAATTGTGTAGGTAAATGGCACGCTTGTGCATAATGTGGTAAAATGTGAGCTTCATCTTCAGCAGTGATGTACATCTATGTGGCTTACTTGCATGATTGTGCACAATTTTTAACACACTTTCCTCGCTTAATTTTGATTTCTTGAAGTCTTTATTATATCCAAATTAACTTCTAATTATATAAACCTTGTGAATCATGGTTTAATATTAAAACTAATTAGAATTTACAAAGAATAAATCACATACAAAACTAAAAAGCAAATCCTAAAAACTAATGAATATTTATTCTAATTCAAAAAGGATCATGTATTTTAAACCTAATTAAACATTATAACTAAATCCAAATCCTACCTAAATGCAAAATAACTAATTATAATCCTAATTAAACATATTTTAACTATTATTTACTAATTAATCACATAATAATAAATAAAGTTAAGTAAATAATAACTTAAAATATATTCTAAATATAGATTTATTACTCTTCATGTTCTTCCTTCCAATCTTAATGAAGGTTCTCATGATGATAATTTCCTTGTTGCCAAATTCATTGTCTTGAGAAATTATGCTTCAAATGAACCTTTAATATCGATGCTCTTTGTATGCATTTTTACTTTAAATTTTTACAAATCTTAACTAAAACATTTTAAAAAAAAGGTGAAATTGCTCTTTGAGTAACATGATAATACACATAAAAATATGTTTAATAGTCTGAGTATATGAAAATGTAATGGTTAGATCACATTCTAATGTTGAATAAGTAATGAGTGCTTCAACGAGTAGAACGAACTTGTAACTTTAATTTTATTGTCTAAAGTTTACATAGATAAAATAATGTTTTGATGCATTCAAATACCTTAGAAACATGTTAAAATTGTTAGTATAGATGTGCCCTAGGGCTATTCATATATGTTGACATTGTACTTTTATCCCTATGGCAATAAAATATTCATTTAAATAAAGTGTTTGTTTATTTCAATATTTACCCTTTAGTATTATGTTGAATGAGTTCATTATCAAGGGTTGATAATATGAGTAACAAACTCATTTGGTACATATACTATAAATATTCATAGTCATTGCATTAATACAAGGGTAGTATTAATCCCTAAACTATCACCTCTGTCTATTTTCCTTGATCGGTATGTGATATTGATAGTAGGAGATAGTGAGTCTCATGCTACTTGATATGAGATATTAGAATAGACATGTGGATACTCAAGTGATGGGTGAATCAAACTGTGATGTAAAATTTGTAATTCCATGGAAATTCACTTTTGTCAACAATCATAATCTTGGGCATAATGGTGCATATGGTCCTTTGACCAAAGGTGACACCGTCATCCACATATGGTTGGTTAGAGTTTGTTACCGTTTACATACATGTGCTAGCCACATATGGGTATATGGCGTGTGGTGGCTCTAATTGGTTGTATGTAGGGATAAGTGATCAACCAAGATGGAATTCATTTGCTGGAGTGAACCAGGATAAGATCCTATGCTATATAAGTTATTCTTGATGAATAAGTACCTGGCCAGGTCAAACTCGACTTACCCGAAAAAGTTTCGGTGCTAGAAAAGAGTTTTCTAGTAGTAGTTATATTTTATCAAGAATTGAACTGAAGATGAGGTCATATCATTGAAGCAGTTAGAGTTTGACTAAACCGTAACTCTAGCTGATATCAGGATCTTAAAATGAAGGGACATTTAGTGCATGGTAATTATATTCTATGGTTCTTATGGATCTACATATAGCATTCATTTCTAATTGGGTAGTCGTGATATCTATGTTAGGGATCACTCACGACTTATAAGAACTAAATGTGATTAATTAGGATTTTCACATTTAGCGTGGAAAGATGTTTCCATAATATTAAGTGTTAATATTATTTTTCATTGCCATTTAGACTTGAACCTAGTAAGTCACATGCACAAGAGTTGCACAAATGAAGATAATTATTGATTTAATTATTAATTAAAGAGTTTAATTAATTAATTAAATTAATTGAATTGGATTTATACATGTGCGGGGATCTAGCATATTCCAAAATCTTAATTCAAAAGTTAGGACTAATTTTAATTAAATAAATATTAATTTGGACTTAATTTTATATGTGATATTGTAACATCCGTGTCCTAGAACCGGATTACTGTTCATTAATGATAATTAAGAATGTTATTACTGCAGTTAATCAAATTGGATGATTTGAGCTAACTATAAATTGTTTGAATGAATGATTTAGAGTTTATTATTATTCTATAATTAAGTTTATAATTGAAGGGGATTGAACATGTGGAATTGATTTTCAAGAAATATGCCGATGTGATTAGAATTGATAATTATTTATAAGGAAGTAAACAATGAGTAAA
>CATIWO010483580.1:0-11490 GCA_949673435.1 Macaranga tanarius
AATTCAAAGATTGGGACTTAATTGTAATTAAATAAATATTAATTTGGACTTGATTTAATATGTGATATTAAGTTCAAGGACTAAATTAATATTTGCCTCCAAATGCATTCACATATGGGCCATGAGATGGACCATATATATTGATAAAGATGGACTTGAAATGGACTTAGGATGAGGCTTTATTTAAAGAGTTTAAATTAGCCCATAAGTTGTCTATTGGTATGGAGTGGGCCTTCTCTAAGTATAGAGAAGCCCATATGCCCATAACCTTGATAGTATGCAAAATAGCATAGTCATTTAGGATCATTTTGTTGACTTTTTCATTAGTTTGCATTTGCATTGTGTATAATTATTATGTTATTGTTGTTATTTGTGTGCTTTTATGTTATTTATATGATTTATAGGTTCTTTTAGGCCAATCTCATGCTTCAAGTTGCTTTGGAGTGCATTGGAATGAAGTTTGGTGTTCAAAAAGTCAAGGGAAGCAATTCAGGAGGCGTGCTAACTCATTCTGGGTGTGCTGACTTATAACAGCAAGCGTCTGTGCCAACTCGTCTGTGTGTGCCGACTTTTCCCATATACTGGTGCCGACTCGAGCTAAGCCAAGAAGCTTCGTGCCGACTCGTGCCACCGTGCCGACTCGTGCCACCGTGCCGACTCGTGATAGAGGGCTTCCGTGCTGACTCCTACTTGACTCGACACAGTGGGCCGAGTAGTTTAGGCATCTATTTTTGACACCCTTTCACATTTGACCCCTTTTTGAAAGTGTAAGAGTTAGGATGTTTAGGAGGCCTATAAATATATGTATTGACATTATTTTAGACATATAAAGATATCAGAAAACAATTAGTTATATTTTCAAGTCATTAAGTATTGTTTAGCTTTTATTATTAGTGCAATTATAGTTTCAAGTGAAGAACATTCAAGGAAGTCAAGGATTCATCAAAAAGGCTATCTACATTCAAGTTCTATCTTTCTCTCTATTAGTTCTTGATGTTTTATTTTCCTTCTTGTTGTTATTTAATTATGTTTATTATGTACCTTGGCTAAGCCATTGTTTGTTAGAATTGCAAGGAAGAATGAATCAATGAACTACATTTTATGTTTTATATTATATGAATGATTTGATTTTAATTGTGAGTTTGAATGTGTTGTGTATGATTGGCCACTATACATGACTTACTAATCAAATGTATATAATGAGAATTAATGCATTTTGGTGGAAATACAATTAGAATTATTTAAAAGTTAAGGAATTACTTAGAGACAAGGATTTCTCTTCAAAGGAGTAAAGAATTAACATGGTAATTTAACGATTTTTGTTTATCTCTACAATGTCATGAGAGTGTTTGTAGACTCTAAATGAAAATGCCCTTAATTGACAATAAGAATTGCTTTTAAGGACTTTAGGCTTAATTGACAATGAGAATTGCTTTTAAGGACTTTAGGCTTAATTGATAATGAGAATTACTTTTAAGAACTTTTGATCATGTTCTCTAATCATTGCATGTAATTATTTATTTATTGTTTTGTAGTTCTTGATAATTTCTGAATTGTGGTTCTAATGAACTTTAATTGAACTTGTTATTATAACATTTAAATTAGTTAGTATAGTTTATAATTGTTTAGTAATTTTAGAATAATAGAACAATTCGACATATTCATTGTTATTGTTTGCCTATCCATCCAACTATTTATCCGTTTAATATAAGATTGCTCGAAATTCCTGAGTGTTCGACACTCTACTTACTCTATACTTAGTCTTAGAGACTAGGGTATTATATTTGACCCATATGAAATTTTGGTGCCGTTGCTGGGGAATTTATTTAGAATTTTTATTAATTTAGGGTAGAGAAAGGTTGTTTTAGGCCTTAATTTTATTTCTGATTTTTATAGTTTATAATTATTGTTTAGTTATTATTTGATTTTACTCATGATGAGGCTTAATAGAAGTGATAGTGATATTTTGCATTTTGATCCCGAAATTGGGCTAACTTTACGTGTTTGCGTAGGGAACAAAGGCAAACAAGAGTCAATCAACCAAACTTGGATACAATGACTGAACCAGAGAGATGTACTTTGGGCAATTTTGCTATGCCCGACATAACAGGTAATTTTGGAGGAATTGGGGCTCCATCAATCGCCAACAATAACTTTAAAATTAAACCAAGCATCATACAAATGGTGCAAAATAATCAATTTAGAGGTCTTCAAGGAGAGGATCCATATGCTTATATATTGACTTTTCTCAATGTGTGTGCTACTTTCAAGATCAATGGAGTGACAGATAATGCAATAAGGCTTAGGCTTTTCCTATTTTTAGTCAAAGAGAAGGCACAACTTTGGCTTGCTAATTTACCTAGTGAATCAATCACAACTTGGGACCAATTGAAGCAAGCATTTCTTCACAAGTATTTTCTACCACAAAAGACCGCCAAGTTTTGCAATAAGATTACCACTTTCAAGCAAAATGGAAGTAAGATAATCTATGCAGCTTAGGAGAGATTCAAGGAGCTTCAAAGGCAATGCCCACACCATGGCTTGCCCGATTGGATGATCCCTTAAATTTTCTATAATGGGTTGAAGGATGAGAATAGAAATATTGTCGATGTAGCCTCTAGTGGGAAATGGATGGATAAAATGGCTAAGGAGGCTGTTATTCTACTTGAAGATCTTGCATCATAAGGATACATGGGTGATGAACCAACAATGGCAAAAGCAAGAGGAGTTTTGGAGCTTGACACCATCAACTTATTGAGTGCTAAGGTAGATGCTCTCACCAAGTTGGTAAGTAAATCTCAAATTAATTCTATTGAAAATGTTAATATTTTTTATGAGCTTTGTGGAGGATCTCATTCATATTCTCATTGTAATATGAATTCTAAAGCAAATGAGGATGTGAACTATATGCAAGGAGCTTTCATCTAAAGAGGGGTGTTGAATTCAAACATATATAACCCTCAATGGAGAAACCATCTTGGATTTTCTTGGTCAAATCCATCCTCTCAACTAAACCCTCCATTTAACCAAAATTATTCCAAACCATAAAACCCACTCAGTTTTCCTATGAAACCAAATTATCCTTCTTTTAATCCACCACCACCACCAAAGTCTAACTTAGAAGGTCTTATGGAGTAATTTATAAACCAACAATCAACCACCAACAAACAACATGAGGATCAATTCAAGCAACTTAATGTAAAAGAATTGATCAACTTGTTTCTCACAATCGAATCCTTGAAAACCAAATTGTTCAACAAGCCTCTTCAACCCCTCAACCTTTAGGAAGACTACCTAGTCAACCTGAATTTCAGCCTAAGGAATCTTGTCAAGTCATAAACTTGAGAAGTGGTAAGGAAGTTGAAGGTGCTTCATCAAGTAAGAAGAAGATTGTGAATGGGGATGATGATGAGGGTGTGGCAGATGCAAAAGTAGATAGTGGCGTGAAGGTTAATAAGAATGATAGGGGGGTGTGGAAGAGAAGATTACTCAAGAAGTACCTAGTAAGAAAGATGAGCCAAAGATTGACCTTAGAACCTTACCTTTCCTACAAAGGTTCATAAGGCGTAATCTTGACAAATAATTTAGTAAATTTCTTGATCATTTGAAAGACATAACTATTACCATACCTTTTATGGATGCCATTAGAGATATGCTCTCTTGGGGTAAATTTTTGAAGGATATTGTGAATCACAAGGGTAAGATTAAAGAATATGGGCTTGTTTCACTTGTTAAAGAGTCTAAAGCAATGTTCACAAAGACTCCATAAAAACTAAAAGATCCAGGTTGTTTTACTATTCCTTGTAGAATTGGTGATATTGCATTTAACAAAGCTTTGTGTGATAGAGGTGTAAGTGTGAGTTTAATGCCTTATTTCATATACAAGAAGATAGATGTTGGTGATTTGAAGCCTACTACCATGTGTCTACCTATGGCGGATAAATTTATTAAATATCCACTTAGTGTGCTTGAGAATGTACCCACTAAGGCGGGTAAGTTTATTAGTCCTATAGATTTTATTGTGATGGACATGAAAGAGGACCTCGAAATTTTTATTTTGTTGGGGAGGCCATTTTTAGTAACCGCGGGTGTGGTCATTGACATGAAAAATGGTACAATTAAGATGGAAGTGAATGATGAGTCTATAGTCTTTGATGTTTTCAAGATGATTAAGACAACACCACCAATTGAAGTTTGTGAAAGGATTAATTCACTTGATATAATTGATGAATGTGTAAATGATATTGTCCATGAGTGTGTAAGTCAAGACCCTTTAACGATTTGTATATCACAAGGAGCTGATGAAAAACGTTCTAATAAGGAGGTTGTAGCTTATGTATGAATGTTAGAATCAACACCACATGACTCTCCTTATAGGCATCAAAGATTTGGACCACTAAGGAAGGAGGATGATCCTAAGCCTTCCTTACCAAGTAAAGCATCCAACTTGGAGCTTAAGCCTTTGCCTTCCACTCTAAGGTATGCATTTCTTGATTCTAAATTTCATTTTCCTTTTATTATCAATTCTTTATTACCTAATGATGAAGTAAATGCTTTGTATGATGTTTTGAGTAAACATAAAGGTGTGATAGGATATTCAATTAATGATTTAAAAAGACTAAGCCCAACTATTTGCATGCATAGAATCCTTTTAGAGGATGATGCCAAGCCTACCATAGAAGCTCAAAGGAGGCTAAATCCCACTCTTAAAAAAGTGGTTAGAAAGGAAGTGATTAAGTTGCTTGACAATGGGATCATATATTCCATTAGTGATAGTAAATAGGTAAGCCCCGTTTAAGTCATTCCTAAAAAGGGTGGCTTCACCGTTATGCAAAATGAACATAATGACTTAGTGCCTACTAGGACTATCACGGGTTGGCGTATGTGTATTGACTATAGGAAATTAAATAAAGAAACTAGAAAAGATCATTTTCCATTGCCTTTTATTGATCAATCCTAGAGAGATTAGCCAATTTTTCTTATTTTTGTTATCTAGATGGGCTTAATGGCTTTTATCAAATTCCTATTCATCCTGAAGACCAACCTAAGACTACTTTTACTTGTCCATATGGTACTTTGCCTTTAGGCGTATGCCTTTTGGTTTATGCAATGCTCCCGCTACCTTCCAAAGATGTATGTTTTCAATATTTAGTGACTTAATAGATGATTGTGTGGAGATTGTTATGGATGACTTTAGTGTTTATGGATCTATATTTGCCAATTGTCTAGAAAATCTTTCTAAAGTTCTTGATAGGTGTAAGGAGCATGGACTAGTACTCAATTGGGAGAAGTGCCACTTTATGGCATAAGAAGGGATTGTTCTTAGGCATTTGGTCTCACAAAGGGGTATTGAAGTTGATAGAGCAAAGATAGAAGTCATTGCTAATTTGCCACCTCTAAAGTATGTTAAAGATATAAGGAGCTTTCTTAGACATACGGGTTTTTATAGAAGATATATCTAGGATTTTTCCAAAATAGAAAAGCCATTATGCAAACTACTTGCCAAGGAGGCTATTTTTGAGTTTGATAATGCATGCATGGATGCATTTGGAACTTTGAAGAAAGCTCTTACTTCAGCATTAGTTTTGCAACCACCTAATTAGAAGCAACCATTTAAGATTATGTGTGATCCAAGTAACTTTATGGTTGGGGCTATTTTGGGGCAACGAAAAGAAGGCAAGCCTTATGTGATTTGTTATGCTAGCAAACTACTTGATGATGCTCAAATTAATTATACCACCATGGAAAAAGAGTTACTTACTATTTTTTATATGTTTGACAAATTTAGAGCATATATTGTGGGGCAAAAGGTCATTGTGTATTCTAACCATGTTGCCCTTAAGTATCTTTTAAGTAAGAAAGATGCAAAACCTAAGCTTTTAAGGTGGATTCTAATGCTTCAAGAGTTTAATCGGGAAGTGAAGGATAAGAAAGGTAGTGAGAATCTAGTTGCAGATCATATATCAAGGTTGAATCAAGAGGGATTACATAAGAATATTGATGTTGTGCCGATTAATGAGATATTTCATGGTGAACATCTTCTTACTTTGACATCTAAAGACCTCCCATGGTTTGCAGATTTTGCAAACTGTCTTATGAGTGGAGTTCTTCCTTATAGGCTAGATTATTGCCAAAAGAAGAAATTTTTGCATGATAGTAAGTTCTACTATTGGGAGGAACCATTGTTTTACAAGAGATATGGAGATGGTTTGATTAGAAGATGCATTCCTCAAGATGAAGTTCAAGATGTTTTGAGACATTGCCATTCCTTAGATGTAGGTGGACAGTTTAGTACATCAAAAATGGTTTCTAAGGTACTTCAATCTGGTTTTTAGTGGCCTACTTTATTTAAAGATGCTAGAGAATTTATGCTTACATGTGATAAGTGCCAAAGAATGGGTAATTTGTCTATGAAACATGAGATGCCTTTGAAGGGAATTCTTGAAGTAGAGATTTTTGATGTTTGGGGCATTGACTTCATGGGTCCTTTTCCTAGTTCTTTAGGCTACAAGTATATATTGGTCATGGTTGATTATGTCTCAAAGTGGGTGGAAGTAATAGCTACTATTACTAGTGATGCAAAGGTAGTTAAAAAGAAAATTATTTTTCCAAAGTTTGGCACTCCTAGAGCATTAATTAGTGATGGTAGTTCACACTTTTATAATCATGTGATAGAGTCTCTTTTGAAGAAATATAGGGTAACACACAAGGTTGCTACTCCATATCACCTACAAATAAGTGGGTAAGTTGAGGTGACTAATAGATAGATTAAATGGATTTTAGAGAAAACGGTTTCTTCTTCTAGGAAAGATTGGGCATTGAAGTTAGATGATGCCTTGTGGGCATATAGGATAGCCTTTAAAATACTAATTGGCCTTACTCTTTACCAATTGATCTATAGGAAGTCTTGTCACTTGCCCGTGGAACTTGAGCATAAGGCATATTGGGCAACAAGGGCTTTGAACTTTGATTTGAAGAAAGCGAGTATGAAAAGGTTACTTCAACTCAACGAATTAGAGGAGTTAAGGATAAATGCTTATGAAAATGCAAAGTTGTATAAGGATCATACTAAATTGTGGCATGATAAGCATATAGCTAAGAAAGAATTTCATGACGGAGAATTTGTTATACTTTACAACTCTAGGTTAAAGTTGTTTCCCGGTAAGCTAAAGTCAAAATGATCGGGTCCTTTCAAGGTTATCAAAGTTCATTCTTATGGAGCTATTGATATTGCTAATGATAAAGGGGAAATCTTCAAGGTCAATGGCCATCTTCTCAAGCCTTATTTGGTGGGTGAAGCAATTGCTCCTAGGGAGTCAATATCTCTCTCTTCACCTTAGCCTAGAAAAGGTATGGTCAAGCTATATACCACTAAATGTAGCAAGGTATTACTTTAACATTTTATTCATTTTATTTATTTCCTTTTATTATTTTCTTTTGTTTTATGTATTTATTCTCTTTGTTGTAATTTTTGTTTACACCACATTGTAGTATTAGTAGTATTTCTTTGTTTAATAGTATTTATTTTAGTAGTAGTCTTTTTATTTTAAGTTTATTAGTATTTTTCCTTTAACTTATATTTTCTCTATTAGTTTTGCTTTATATTTTTATTTTTTATGTTTTCCTTTACGAATTTACACATACACATTATTTTCTTTTATTTAGTACTTATTTATATTTTTTATTATAATTTATCATGTTTATATATTTTGTAATTAATATATATATATATATAATTTTATGCTTCGGCTCTGTGCCGACTCATAACAGAACCGGATGGTGCTGAGTCGGCACAAGCGTGCCGACTCGACCTATCATGTTTGGCTACTGCCCCATTCACTTGGCTTTGTGCCGAGTCGGAACACGGTGCTGACTCGTAACAGAGCCTCAAAGTGCCAAGTCGGCACATGGTGCCAACTCATGCCCCTCTCTCTCACACACACTTTTATATTTTTTTTATTTACTTATTTTCTCTTCTTTGTAATTTTTTATTGTTTCATTTATTTATTTCCTATTTATTTTTACTACATTTTCTCTATGTCCTTTTGTCTTTTTGCATATACCAATTTTTCAAATTTGAAATATTTTTGAAAGATCATGTCCTTTCCTAATAAAGGACACAACCGTTCACCCTTTTTCATACCTTTTTGTCTTATAGTTATTTATCACTTTATTGACCACTACTATTTTATTCCCTACTTCCATCTTTTTCACTTTTTCTTCTTCTATTTAAACACCATTTTCGTTTCTTTACTTTCATTCCTTATAATCTTTTGCTTTTCTTTTCGTTTCTCTACACCACTTTTTGCTTTATTCATATATATATATATATATATATATATATATATATATATAAAGGCTTTCTTCTTCTTCTTCTTGTTCACTCATTTCTTTCTTTCCTTTTTACCATAGCCGAAATTCTTCTTCCCTTTTTCTTTCTTTTATTTTCTTCTATTTTCTCTACATCAACTTGAAATGGGTAAGACCAAGGGTTCTTCATCTTCAAGGCCAAGAAGAGATGATCAAGAGGAGGAGGAACATTAAGAGGAGAACTTGTCACTCATATATAAAGCTAAGTTTCCTATCCTATCAAATGTAGAAGGTGATAGATTTACTTCTCTTAAGTTTAGAGAAATTGTTCCTTGCAAGTATATTCCTAATTCATTGCTTCAAGATGTTGGTATGCATGACTCCTTTAATCAATTATTGACTTTGTGGCCTTAAGAAGTGTTTTTCTATGCATGAACCCACATATGTTGAATTGATTACTGAATTTTACACATCTTTAGAAGTCAATACCAATGATTCTCACATTCTTGAGTTTAGGTTGTTAGGCAAGCCTCACCAACTAACCTATTCCTTCATGCAAAGGGTCTTTGGTTTTAAAAAGGATGAAATGTGTAATATGCCTAAGTCATTTGATGTTGATGAATTTTGGATATTTTTGACAGATTTACCACCTCCCTTTCGACCAAAGAAGGGGAAGACAATGTTCATTAAAGATTTGAAGTTTTGGCTCTTGCATAAGGTTCTTTATTGTATTATTTTTCATAAGTCCGAATTTAATCGAGTTTTGGCTCAAGAAATGTTTTTGATGTGGTGCATTCATAACAAAAAGCAAGTTTGTTAGACTTATTAAATTTTCCATTAACTCCTCACTTGTGTTACACGTAAAGATGTTCCTTTAACATATGGCCATGTTGTTACTATTATTGCCAAATCTCTAAATATGAACTTTGATGATTTTGACCATGTTATTGAGTGCTCTTATTTTACTAGGCAAGTATTTATGAGAGGTGAGGTTGTGGATGCTTCTTTTCACTCAGTCCCGGTGTATACTAGGTCATGTTGGAAGGGGATTCTACATCCCCATATTGTGGGTCACCAAGATGATGAACCATATGTGGGAGTTGATGTTCATGAAGTGGAGACAATTATGGGTGATGAAGAGTACCAAGAAAAGGTACCCCATGATGATGTCTCTTTTCCTCCTTATCTGCAAGGAGGTGCATGTGGCTCTTCTAGTCTTGATTTGCCTATTTGGGAGCACGTTTTGGAGAACCAAAGAGAGATGCAACACTAATTGAGTGGCATAGTGGCTTTTAATCGCCAACTCGATCGTCGCCAAAGGAGGATGGAGTACAAGATAAGCCAATACTTTGCACATTGTGGCCACACCATTGAGTCTCCTCCACCATCTCCTTCGGAGGATTGAGGGAGTTTTTCATTTTCCCTACTTTTTATTTTATGTTTCATATTAGGGACAATATGTCTTTTAAGTGTGGGGGAAGGGATGGTTAGTAGTAGTTGTTATGCACGTTGCATGTTGTCATTTGTTTATGTTTAGGTTGTTATGCATATGTGTTTATGCTTTATTTTGTATTATTGTATCTTCTCCACATCAATAAGTAGTTTCTTTTTTAGTCCCTTTTGATTTTGATTAAAGTTTTATCTTTATGCCATGTTAATAATTCATTTTTTATGCTCAATTGGTAGAATTTTAAAGTTTCATTTAGTATAAGTTTTAAGTTTTTCTTATTATCTCTTTTTATTATTTTCAAAATCTAGAGAATGTTTAGTCCATTTTCCAACTATGCTTAAGGCTAGGATGTTAAGGATTTAAGCTTAAGTTTCTTAAGACTTAGGTAGCTTAAAGAAAACTATAGCCATAATACGAAAGACTAGCATTTCAATAATGGATAAAGACACAAAAAATAATAACTAAAAAAATAAAATAAAAAGTATACAAAATTTATGATTGTTGTGTAATGAATCTTGAGTAAGTTGTGTGTAAGTGAGTATGCTCCTTAATTACATTCATTCGGAAAGAGTGTGTGACATTACAAGTATAAGAAAAAAATAGAGGGATGGAGAATAAAATGCACCCACTACAAAAAAAAAAAAAAGAGTAAGAAAACTAGTGGGATAGAGCATAAAATGCACCCACTAGTGAAAACAAAAATGTGTTTAAAAATTCCTTTAGAAATGTTTGTTTATGCATATGCTTGAACCTTGTTCCAATAGCTACTTTTGTCTTTAGAAATCTTAAGTTTGAAGATTGAATATTTTGGCTAGATAGCTTGATTAGCACCTTGACTTTATATTCTTGATTTTGTTATTAATAGATTGAGATAATATATTAAACTTATTGCTTATGTTATGAAACTTGTTTCCTCTATCATTGTTGAGCATTAAAAGTTTTGTTATTAACTATCTTTCCCTTAAAAATTTCTTTCATAGTTAGAATGACTTGTTGAGATTGCTACATTTAGTTTGGGGAGGATAAAATTTTTGTTGTTTTTCTCACTTAGATTTTTATTTCTTGCTTGAGGGCAAGTAAGGTCTAAGTGTAGGGGAATTTTATAGTATGCAAAATAGCATAGTCATTTAGGATCATTTTATTGACTTTTTCATTAGTTTGTATTTGCATTGTGTTTAATTATTATGTTATTGTTTTTATTTATGTGCTTTTATGTTATTTATATGATTTGTAGGTCCTTTTAGGGTAATCGCAAGCTTGAAGTTGCTTTAGAGTGCATTGGAATAAATTTTGGTATTCAAAAAGACAAGGGAAGCAATTCAGGATGCGTGCTAACTTGTGACAGCAAGTGCCTATGCCGAATTGTCCCATGCGTGAAGGAAAGTGTATGTAGAGAATAATGAAAATGTGGAATTTAAAATTTTTCATTGCATGCAACATTTGCATCAACACACAACACTTTCATGCCTATAGATCATATCACATGCACTCTTACATAGCTAAACATGCAAAATGAACAATATACCAACAACATATCAACCAAGTCATGCTTTTAAGAAGAAGACCTAGCAACTAAGAGATATTGTAATACTTACATACTCCTAAGTTGGTAGCACGCTCGAAATGCTTTGGTTGATGGTGATCCACAAGCTTGAGCTCCCTAAATGTGAAGCCTCTAGCTTGAAACACAAGGTTGGCAAGGAAGACCTCCAAGGATGATGTTGTTCAAG